>MU741684.1:6783-68944 GCA_026770625.1 Nicotiana glauca
CCCACATATTTAAAACAAGGCATTCATCAGCCATAGCCATATTATCGATTGGGCCTGCATTGAGGCCCAAATCTAGTAACAAATGATGGACCCTTTGCCACTGGTCCGATATTGATTGGTAATTAGCATGCCTTTTCTTATTAATAGGTCTAAACTGATATACAGTGTTAACTAAATTAGGAAATATCGGGATAGTAACTTATAAATACAAAATTAGGTTTCGAACTAGGTAGTCGTAATAACAATTTAAAAGCGGTCCCAAAAATTAATGGAAAGCACATAGGTTATAACATGTATTAAAATCAGATAGTTTGTCATTTACAATAGTTTAAGCGACCGTGCTAGAACCACGAGATTTGGAGGTGCCTAACACTTTCCCCCGGGTCAACAGAATTCCTTACTTAGAATTTCTGGTTCGCAGACTTCATTTGGAAAGTCGAAATTTCCTCGATTCGGGATTTAAATAAATCGATGACTTGGGACACCTTAATTTATTCCAAGTGGCGACTCTAAAATAAATAAAATAATCCCGTTTCGAATATTGTCACTTTAATTGGAAAAACTCCCCTCGTACCCACCCCCGGGGTATGGGGCGCGCCAAAAGGAGGTGTGACAACACTAGAGAAACATAATGGAAGTACATGAAATAAAACTACTTTATATTTACAATGAAAATAACTTAGTTTTCTATAAGGCAGCAACAGATCCGTTGTCAGCAGCATTGTCTTTGGCGCTGGCGAGAGATGTCGGTGGGGTGACAGAGGCACCTGCACGCTTGTCACTTGGCGTGGCCAAGACCACAGAGCCGTGCGTGGTGCTAGGCATTGGGAGGCTTTCTAGGACGCCACAGGGCACGCCCAAAGGGTCATGGGGCATGGCTGGAAAGCCGCCCATGACATTCTCCCCCGCCTGAGATGGCGACGTCCTCGGCGCCTTACTTGCAAAATAATCTTCAATGAGGCTCTTATAGGCTTTGAGGTTTGTTCCCCTCTCCCAAGTATTCTCTTCTGCATCACATCCCTGCCATTTCACCAAGAACTCTTGGTGATCTTTCCTTGGGGCATGAATTACTCTATCATCAAAGATAGCTTCAACACGCCTTTTTTCGGTTGAATTGGGATCTCGAATACTGGGTATTGTGAGTTGGTTCCGTGAAAAATCCTCGTTTCTTCCCAAAAAGGTTACAGGAGACTGACATGGAAGACAGGATGAATTTTCTACCAAGCTGGGGTATCCATCCGATATGCAACTTTCCCAATGTGTCTTTCAATGGACAAGGGTCCAATGTATTTTTGCAATAGGCAAGGGTCATGGATCCCCGCAAATAAGTACCGCTTTGGGATTTTGACCATCACTTTGTCTCCTACTTGATATTCAACAAAGCGACGATTCTGATCGGCATGCCTCTTCATCTGATTTTGAGCTTTGACAAGATAGCTCTGCACTATCTCCAAATTCCGTTTCCACTCTTTTGAGAAGCTAGCAACTCGAGGAGATCTAGACATGTTTGGTGCATTCACAGTGTGTGGGAGTAGCGGTTGCTGTCCGGTAACAATTTCAAAAGTGCTTTGGTTTGTACTAGAGCTCTTTTGTGAATTGAAACACAGTTGAGCAGCATCCAGAAGCTTCACCCAATTCTTCCGCAATCCGGTTACAAAGTGGCGGAGATATTCCTCCAACATACCATTGAACCGCTCCGTCTGGCCATCAGATTGTGGATGAAAACTTGAGTTTTGACTCAATTTTGACCCAAGGCACTTAAAGAGTTGGGTAGAAATGGTGCTAGTGTAGCGTGAGTCGCGATCACTAACAATGTCTTTGGGCATGCCCCAATATTTGACGACATGAGAGAAGAAGAGTCGAGCTGTATCTTTTGCTGATATATATTGTGGGGCTGCAATAAAGGTAGCATACTTGGAAAACCGATCCACCACAACCAAGATAGTAGTGAGATCTCCAACCTTGGGCAATCCGGTGATGAAATCCAGGGAAACTCTTTCCCAAGGTCTCTTTGGGACAGCTAGTGGTTCCGAGAGTCCCGCTTGTGTCAAGTAGTCTGACTTGTCCTTCTGGCTTACTAGACAAGTCTTCACATACTGAGCGACATCATCAGCCATTTGAGGCCAATAATAGGCACGACAAAGTAACGCCATGGTGCGTTCTTCACCAGGATGGCCAGCCCATAGAGTATCATGACATTCCGCTAGAAGAGTCCTCTGCAGACATAGCCGCTTTTAATGCGCTGAAGGCCTCTGCTTTCCTCGGTCCCTAATCCTAGGGTGTGAACTTCTTCAGGAATTCTGTCAAATGCACTGGATAAGGGAGTAGTCCTTTACAAACCACCGGTAGAAGTTGCATAGGCCAAGGAACGCCCTCAAGGCGTAGATGCCCTTAGGCGGCAGCCAATCTGTGATGGCCTGAACCTTCTGTTGGTCCATCTTGATCTGTCCTTCCTCAATGACATGTCCAAGGAAGTTAATTTGCTTCAGAGCAAAGGAGCCCTTGGATAGCTTTGCATAAAGTTCATGCTCCCGTAAATGGGCTAGGACTATCCACAAGTGCATTAGGTGTTCTTCCAAAGTTTGGCTATATACCACAATGTCATACAAGTAGAACACCAGGAATTCGTTAATGTACTCTCGGAAGACTTGATTTGTCATAGTGCAAAATGTAGATGGGGCGTTAGTCAAGCCGAACGACATGACCAGGAAGTCGTATGACCCATATCTTGTCACACAAGTCGTCTTGTGTTCATCACCCTCTACAATCCGAACTTGCTAGTAACCTGTCTTGAGGTCAATCTTGGTGAACACCGTTGCACCACCCAGTCTATCGAACAAGTCTTCCATTAGAGGAATATGGTAATTGTTTTTCACGGTGATTTTATTTAGAGCTCAATAATCCACACATAGTCGCAGGTTTCCATCATGTTTCTTTTGGAATAAAATAGGGGATCCATATGGGGATTTGGAGGGTATAATGATCCCTGTATCTAGTATTTCCGTAAATTGTCTCTAAAGCTCGGTGAGTTCGGGTTGTAACATTCTGTAAGGCGCCCGGGCAGGTGGCTTCGCGCCCGGCACCAACTCAATTTCATGGTCCACAGTGCGTCTAGGCGAGATCCACTTTGGCATGCCTTGTGGCATGACATATTCAAACTCCAGTAGTAGCTCCTTCACGGGTTCAGGAATGGGACCCGATGAGTGTTCTGTATCTTCAATGCAGAGGGTTTCCAAGAACATAGGCTCATTCCTTTTGACCACCTTCTTCAACTGCAAGGCCGAGATGTTCTCAACGACCATCTTCATGGGCATGCACGGGATAATGCAGGGCTTGGCCCTATTGGTTCTTATCATCAGTAGCATGTCTGCAAATAGTACAGGCATGGTATTGGATTGCCTTAGGAATTCGAACCCAACTATCAACTTGAAGTCATCTATGATCACTACTCGCAGGTTGAATTTTCCTTCGTAAAGGCTAAGCTTCATCGGTACCTCTTTGGCTATTCTACCTACTGGCTGGGGAGGTGAGTTGATAGCCTAAACACTACCTCTACCTTTACCTACAACTATACCAAGACGCTCCACCTGAGTTGAGGCTAAGTAGTTATGGGTAGCATCTGTGTCTATGATAGCCCGAATCGCTTGCCATTCACCTTCATCTCAACGAACAGTAAGGTCCTCTCTTGTTTAAGATGAGTCTCCTCATCCGCCTTACTTTTCCCGTTCTTGGTGACTGTACATGGGTCCTTTTTCTTACAAATACCAGCATTAGTCTCCGCTAATTCCTTAAAAATGGAGCTAACAATTGCATTAAAGGCACATACTGGTTCAGTAAGGTCTGCATCGTCTGAGTCGTCATCAGTCCCATCATCAATAGCCTGATGGGCGTTCATTTGTGCATCTGGGCTCTCATTGTTCCAATGTGGTCTGCTTTAATAACGACATCCTGAAGGAGCTTTCTCCCCCGGTCATTGTTGTTTGACGCAACACTGTTGCTGCCTGAGGAAGGAGCCTTAGATTTGGTTGAGCTCCGATCTCCCCCACTTCTGCTAGGGCCACCATTGCTAGCCTGGCCCCCTTTGAATCTCGCTTAGGCAGGCGGCTGAGGCCTATCCTTCCGAGCTTCCATTTGATAGTCCCTAAGGCATTCAGCTGCTTGGATCGCCTCAGGCAGGGTATCTACCCTTTGTCTTTATAACTCCACACGGGCATAAGGTTTCAACCCTTACAGGAAGGTGAAGATCTTTTATTTGTCCTTCATGTCGCGTATGCTTAGCATGAGTGCAGAGAATTCCCGCATGTAGTCAAGCACTAATTTGGTTTGGCGGAGCTCCCATAGCTTTCTCCTTGCATTGTATACAACATGTTCGGGGAAAAACTGTAGGCGTATGGCTACCTTCAGTTCTGCTCATGTCTCGAGAGCATCTTCACCAACCCTGATGGCTTCGTACTTCACCCGCCACCAGAGTTAAGCATCACCCTAAAGATACTGTTGATACCTAATTTTTCCTTATATAATTTTTCATATACAAACTACTCTCAAATTAGCATATATAAGCATAGCTCCTATTTTGGCATTTTTCCTAATTTTTTAAATCAATTTATAAGCCATTTTCAGCCGTACAAAAATCAATGATTATTCCCAAAATTATTATTTTGGTGAATAATTTATTTTATTCCCATATTTATACCAAATATAGTTAAGGTAATTTTTGTATATTTTTTACAATTTATTTAGTATTTTAAAAGATAAATTGCATATAATTGCAACTTTAGCCTACTTTAAGATTAATAGCATTTTGTAATTGTAAAATTGGGTCCAGTATTTTTAAATTAACGTTTATATACTATTAATTGTTTCAGTACTTTCAATTTTCTTTTTAAATCATTTTACTATTTTTTATAAAATAAAAGGGAAAAATTGGCTATTTAACATTTAGCCTAATCTTATTTCAAATACAGCCCCATTTCCTTTCAATTTTAACCCTTAAATTTACCCAACCCCAACCCCAATTTCATACCAGCCCAATTCCATTTAACCCAGCCCTTAACCCATTTAAAACCACCCGACCCAAACCCCTTTTAATCTAGCACGTTGATCAATCTGATAAACGACCACAATTTACCCTTCTATAATAAAACCCAAACGACCTACCCTAATCTCTCATTTCCCATCTCTCAGCCACCTCTGAATACCCTTCCCCTCTCAAACTCTATCGAATGTTCTTGAAACCCTAATCGCCTTCTACCATTTTCAACCTCCAACTTACCGGAATCCATGGCCTCACAGGCCATGGATAACTTATACTCACCTCATATTACTCCTATGTGTTTGATACTTGAAGATTCGAGGTTAGAACTCGAAGGTCTTCACTCAGACCTTTGCCGACGTGAGGTTTTCGGCCATCTCCGACCTTGCTCCGGCGTATTCTGGCCTTCTGAGTCTGATTCTGGCCTTCTCCCACTCCGATCGGTGAATTTTCCAAGCCTTTCTCATTCTAGGGTTCCTCTGAAACCCTAACCTTTCGAGGTTTTCTCCGATTCTTTTTAGATCCGTTGTGTATCTATGCTCTACTTGAGTTTTCAAACGATTTCCCTAATTTTCTTTTGAAAATTACTTCCAAACCCTTCTTTTCCGATTTAGGGTTTTCTGGAAAGTGTTTAAGTGTTTTATGATTTTTCTTCTTTATTGTTCGTATTGTTTCTCTTACTGTGTTTCCTATATCATGTTCTCACTTGCTTTCTACTGTGTTCTTATACTTTTTCTTTTACCATGTTCTTGTATATTCTTCTGCTGTGTTTTCTATGCTATGTTCTCGCATTCTTTTTCACTATGTTCTGCTATTTTCTTCCATTATGATCTGATGTGCTTCTCCTATTGTATCCTTCTACCATGTTCTTAAGTGTTCTTACTATTTTACCTTGTTTAAAGTTTTCTTCTAAAAGACCTGCTTAAGCATGTGTTTCTTCTACTATCGGTTGTTCTCTCACTATGCTTTGAATTAGCTTTTTCACTTTGTTTGTTTTGATCTTTTTACTTGTTTGCATGTTTTCTCATGAGTTTCTGAAAAGAAATCTCTTAGCCTGTTGCCTCCTCATATCTGTATTTGACTCGAGTTGGAAACCCTAGAATTTGAGGGGTTTCCTCCGAGTTTGGTTATAGGATCAAACTAGGACTTATTTCTAAGTGTGAATTTTTTTTCGTTTGCACACAATTCTGATTCTCCTACACCAGACTCTTCTATTGAATAGCATGACAAATTTCTTCATGTTTAACGTGTCTGTATGCTTTTTATATATGATGATTCTTTCTTCAAAGAGGTTCTCAAACTAGTGATTGATTCAGAATTAATTTTTAATAGGTCTAATTGATTGTTACTGATTTTCTTAAGTTAAAACCTTTTCCACCTTTCTGACTTGGTTCATTCATACCAAATCTTTGATCTCTGATTTCCTAGCTGTTAGCTGATTCCCTTTCCTTATTTGCACAAACAGTGTACTTTCAGAAACCCTGCCCTTAAATAACCTTTATGTATCTGCCTTCAATTGCATGCTTTACAAAAGGGTTTGATTAATTTCTTTTCTTAATTTTTTATACCTATTGGAATTTGAATCCTTTAATTAAAGGGAGTCTTATGTAATTGATTGACAATCAGTATTCAACTATTTTCTTACCTTATTCTCTCATGACTTTCACACTATAAATACATGACCCTTTTTTCACAAGACACACACGATTGAACACACTTTAGACTACACAATTGCACAATTCTCTTCTGAACTTATACTTAGAGTATTCTTGCTTCTTGTCTGCACTTTGGCTTTTACAAGACTACTGCTTCTCTTTACTTGTCTCTTTGAAACAGGTATGTTCTAACTTAATTTTCAGCATCACCCCAATGTGTTTATTTACAGTCCTTGTATCCACGTCTATTTTTTTGTAAAGTTTAACATCTAACTTAATATGCCTATATGTTAATGCTTGCTTCTCTTTCTTGTGAACACTTGCTCCCTATCCCATTACCCACTATGTGTTTGTACGTGGGGACTTAGGGCATGGCAACAAGAATTGTTGTCCATGAACTGAGTTTTGACCCCTAACCTCTTAGTAGGTTGGAGGGTCTGACAGTATGTCTCATTGCTGGGTACGCCCCTTTGCTTGCTCTTTCTTTGTATCCTGCTTCTATTATGAATCCCCACACCTCATTCCCCTATGTGTATTGAGTTAAAGTTCATGGCCTAGCAGCATCCAAATTGTTGCCCAGGGCTGAACCTGACTCCCCAATTTAAAGCTGACAGGCTGGTCAGGGGTGTGCCAGTATCCCAATTGCTAGGCATGACCACCAGCCTGCCACGGCCTTCCCTAATCCTCCCTCTATTGTACCTACACTTACTCCTAGACTCTAAGTTCTGCCCCCCTCCTATGAGCCTTGCCTTGGGACCCTGAGTTCCCTCTGAACTTGGACATTTGAGGGCTAGCCCTTCCACACTACACTATAATTCTGTAATGATATTTGGGGTTTAAGCATTGCCTGGAGTTCATGAAGCTCCTTGGAACTTTGACACATCCCAAATAAGATAAAGGCTTTGGAAATCTGATCTTTGGAAGTTGGTTTATTTCATGTATCAGACTATGAGTGTGAATTAAGCTCTCCTTGGTTGGATTTTTAATTTCTGATGTAATTTACTTTTTTTGGATCCGTTCAAGTTGTAATAATTTGTAATAGCTATGGGGCGTATAGTAAAAAATGGGGAGGGTCTCTCATGTTGTGCATGTGGGGTAGACATCCTGCCTTAGGTTTTATTTCTGCAATCACATCATCTTCGTTTATGTATCTGCATATAGATATCCTACCTATAAGTCATTATATTACACATTTAGAAATAATGTCTATAAGTTTATTCACATCCTCATATAGAAATCATATATATAAGTTTATTCACATCCGCATATAGAAATCATGTCTATAAGTTTATTCACATCGGCATATAGAAATCATGTCTATAAGTTTATTCACATATGCATATAGAAATCATGTCTATAAGTTTATTCACATCTGCATATAGAAATCATGCATATAAGCATATTCATATGCATATAGAGACCATGACTATAGGGTTTTTCTGCACTTCTTCATATCATCTATCACTAGGTAAACGATTTATAGGCTTAAGTAACAGAATGCACTCTAGATACCATGTCTATAGGACTCCTGCACTTTTATAAATGTTTTAAAATCAATCACGCTTAGAAAGTATGCCTATAGGAATAACTAACTGAATCTGAATCGTCTATCTCGCTTACAAGTCTAAAATTAGTGGTAAAGTCATTTTAAAATTTGCAGAACTTTTGTGTGTTTCTAAAATCAATTATCCATCTTTAAAATCAGTATACCTTCTGCACTATTAGATATCATGATTATAGGCCTCATCTAGGCAAACCTGTAGGTAATTAATCAACTATACCAGTCTTAATAATTACAACCAGCAGGCAGGTCTAATTCGGACTTCTTACATGAAAATATGTGATATATCAGCCTCCCTTCCTACGTTAAGTTTAATTAAAGACATAACCAGTACTTGTAAGTCATGCTAAATAATTTGCTACTTTGAATGAGTAAGCCTACTTGAGCCTTAATTGCTATGTGCTTCCCTTTTAGATGCTATTTGTTATTGCCTGTCGCCTAGCTTTTTATCCTTTTGAACTTCTGAAAAGCCCCAACTCCCTCCTCTTTAGGATTAATAGTGTCACTACCTCCGAGACTGATAGGATTGGGGTGGATAATAGCATGCAATAAGTAACGATACTATTCCGTGCTTTAATACCTTAACGGGGTGGGAAGAGTAGACATGGAGATGATGATCACGCGATAACACCATGCGTATGATTGGCTATCGGTGTTGTGTGGATGATCCATGTATTTTACAAACCTAGGACCCCCTTCCTTTATGTAGTTATTTTATATTGTCAATTTTCAGTTCTTTAAAAATTTTACATTTTGTTTCAGTCATTAAAATTTCTCCTTTAATTTGTGCACTGCCATCTTATTCTAAAAATTTTTCTGCTCACCCACTTCCGTGTCTGATTATTTATGTTCATTTTTCTGCACTTAGACATTCTTTCAAATAACTAGGAAATCACCTAGTCCCTAATTTCAGCATGTTTAGTAACCATTATACATATTTACTTAAGGCATTTATGTGAAATTGTCTCGTATGCTTACTTGCTTTAAAGTCACAATTTTAGCATGGCCGGGAACCACACTAGTGGATCTTGGGGGTGCCTAACACCTTCCCCCCGAGATAATTTCTAGCCCTCACCCAAACACTGGTTTTCCAACTCAAACCCTTTTTAGTGTCCTAATGCACTTATTCATTAGGTGGTGACTCTTCAAACTCCAAAACCCAATTCCCAAAAGGGAAAAGTGTTGTCCGCCCAAATGTCGTAAATCCGATTTCGTCTTTAAAAGGAAAGGGGGCCTCGACAGCATAGCGACTCTGCTGGGGATTTCTTTAGGCTTTTACCATTTCGTGTTATTTGTGACTTTATTGCTTCTTTATTGCTTTTATTTAATGTATTTATCTCTCTTCTACTTCAAAATTGATTTGGCTCTTTGTTTTCTTTCCTTTAATGCTTTTACCGCTTTCCTTCAATACTGTTGTAATTATCGCAATTATTGTAATCATTATTTTTATGAACGTGCAAATACGTGACAACTTGTGTCATTATTGTAATTGCATCTTCAACATCATATTCCACTCGTGCCAAACAAATACCATAGCAATGCTTATAATGAGTGGTCGCGCCCTTCCGATATTGTCACCCCTTAAATTTGGCAAAGGCATATTTGTGGTAAAACCAGTCGATCAGCGGTGCAGTCGACAGTTCTCTGCCTTTCCCTCTTGAGGTTTCCGCTCAAGGGTACCGGTCTAATACCCCATAGAAACCTTATTCTATTTAACTGTGCATGCATCACTGTCAAACCTAGTCGAGTAAGTTATATTGTCCACATAATGACTCTTTAAGATAGCCTTGTCCAAAGTCCACTAGGTTTCCTTGGAACCCAAACGGATGCCACCATATTCTGTGCATTTATTTGGAGAACTAAATGACGTTTATGCTAATTATTGGTTTAAATAGTCGAGTCCGACGGGGTAAGGGTCTAACACTTTGTTTTGCAAAAAATAAGGCACGAAGTCCCCAGATTCGACATAGTAACCAACATTCACCCAAGGTTACTAAGCTGGTGGGAAGACCTTCACTCTAGTGATCAAACTCTCATCCGCAAATATTTGGGAAATTTGCCTTCTCTTTTGGAAATCCAACCCGACAACAAAATCATAGAGGCTGCAACTTTATTCTGGGATAGTGACAGATCTGTGTTTCGCTTCGGGGACCTTGAAATGACACCTTTGCTCGAAGAAATATATGGGTTAGCTGGTATTCCTTGGGAGACTCCGGGTTTGCTTATGCCAAAAAATCGCAAGGGTAGGGGTTTCCTCAAGATGACGGGACTAAAGAAAAACCCAGACTTGACCTGTTTGAAGGACTATTACATTCCTTTCGACTATCTGTACGAGAGGTACGGCCATAGCAAGTCCTACCGCACTTACCCAGATGAATTTTCCCTCACCTCATTGGGGCATATCCACAGAAGAGTCTTTGTCTTTACGTTCTACTTTTTGGGGATGATAGTGTTTCCTATGAAGAAGGCTAGGATCCATATTAGACTAGCCATGGTCACCAAGACTCTAATGGAAGGGATTGGTGGGCAGCCTTTTAGCACAGTACCTATGATTGTTTCTGAGATATACCAAGCCCTGGAAAACTGTCAACGAGGGGCCAATCACTTTGAGGGTTATAACTTACTACTCCAACTTTGGCTCATGGAGCACATCCAAAAGGGTAATATCGGCAAGAGATTTTGCACAGAGACTAGGATATTCATATTGGCTTCCATCAGCCAAGGCGAATGAACTATATACCTAACATGTTTGCTCAACCAGAAGACGCTAAAGGGTGGGTAGAGTTATTTGAAAATCTGAAAGACGACAAAGTGTAGTGGATGTTCGAATGGTTACCTACTGGAGAGTTCATTGTCCGATCTCAGGACGCACCATTTCTTATACTCATTGGTCTGAGAGGAAATTATCCCTACTTATCTATCCGAGTCACGAGACAGGCAGGAAGAAAGCAGGTCATACCAAAGGTCGACAAGATGAGTCACTTCAGGGACGACTTCCAAGACGACGATAGCCCATACAAGTGTCAAGCTCAACACATGTGGCACTGCAAAATCATCCTGGAATGGGATTCCATAGAACCAGACAGGTACCATGCTGGTTATACCCCATACTATCCGAGTTGGTTGGAAGACGATCATAGTGGGTTGGGACAACCCAAGTCCATTCGGGGTCATAGGGTTATCGACGAAAAGGCTGAAGTACAGGTTAAGTACAACCAATTGGGCAAGAGGATTCGAGAGTGTAAAAGCGAACACCGAGAAATTCAAGAAGCATATCAGAAGTTGATTGAAGAATGGAAAGATATGGTTGTTAGCGCCAATAAGCGACTGGGTTATTTGGAGCGGGGTTTAGTAGAGTTAGAAAGGAAGTTCATCCAGAGGATTGAAAACTGCTAGAACGCAGAGGGAAATGAAGGAGGACATTTGGCTAGAGCTTATTTGCTACTGGGACTGCATGAGCTGGTGAGGTTGTTTGATGGAGCTAAAGATGCCGAGTCAGGGGAAGGTCCTTCTGGGACCAAGTAGGTAGGAGTCTTTTCTTTTGTTTTAAAATGTAATAAGGCCAATGGCCATTAGTGTCATTTTTACTTTCTGCAATTTTAGTGTCGTTTTGGGATTCGTCTTATTTTTATCAATAAAATAAGGCATTTAGCATTATAAGTTCTCCAAATCAACTTGTCTTTAGGCCTACCTCGAGCATAATGAGGCCCCCAAATTAGGACACGATTTATATTCTTGCACTCTGTGTTTAAATATTGCAACATTTTCTCATAACCTTCACTAACTTGTTACCCTTTTCTTTTTACTTTTGTTTTATTCCCCTCCCCAAAAGGTTAGTTAGTGCACTCTGGCATCATCATTCTACTCTACAAGATCCAAGGGCCTTCCACCTCCTCCTCCTCCTCCTCCTCCGAGTCCTATCAGAAACAAGAACAAGGAAAAAATGGAAGACTTGAGCAACATCAGAAAAGAGAACTCGGGTGAACGGGTAGAGGTTACTCAGGGTATTCAGGTTTCCAAGGAAAATGACGCCCAACTTGAGCAAAAGTTGTTGAAATTTCAGGAAGAACTGGACCAAGTTCGGAACTTGGCAAACTTATCATTTTCCCTCACTACCCCGGAAGTCAACTTTCCCAATGCTCAAAATCCTACACCTCCACAAAACATCCCGAAACCACAAAACCAACCCGCTCCCCATCACCACTGCAACACATGCCACACTTCGAACAACACCTCACTACTCATTCCTGAACCACTAAACTCCACAAATGATCATCCCCACAACACCCCCATCTATGTGGAAACCATACCACACTATACTTAACCTATTTCAACCACACCAGAGACCGATGACAAAGACTCTCTTATTAGGAACTTGGCCACAGAACTCAAGAAGCTGACTAGCCGAGTCCAGGGTGTTGAAGGGAACAAAGGTATCGAAAGACAAAATTACGAGGACCTTTGTATTCAGCCAGATGTCGAACTACCCGAGGGGTACAAACCTCCCAAGTTTGAGATATTTGATGGCACAGGGGATCCCAGAGTCCATTTGAGGACATACTATGACAAGCTGGTCGGAGTCGGAAGGGATGAAAAGATCTGCATGAAGCTCTTTATGAGAAGTCTGAAAGGAGATGCTCTATCTTGGTACATTAGCCAAGACCCCAAGAAGTTGACAAGATGGGTAGGTATGGCGTCTGATTTGATGGACAGGTTCAGATCCAATACGGAGAATGTGCTAGATGTATTCTACATCTAGAATTCGAAGAAGAAACCTACATAGACATTCCACGAGTATGCTACTCGTTGGAGATCAGAGGCTGCTAAGATCAGGCAAGCCTTAGAAAAAGAACAGATGAACAGGTTTTTCGTCCGAGCCTAGGACCCATAATATTATGAGAGGTTGATGCTGATTGAGGGTCAGAAATTTTCCGACATCATCAAGCTAGAAGATAGAATCGAGGAAGGTATTAAAACTGGTATGGTCACCAACCTTGAAGCATTACAGGCTACCAATAGGGCTCTATAGTCTGGTGGCACGTCCAAGAAAAGGGATGTGAGTGCCGTGATGGTTGCACAGAGAACAAAATCCCCAATAAACTACCAAACCTATCCATTACCCCCACTCACATATCAACCTACTCCAAACTACCAAGCACCCCCGCCCTTTTACCAAGTTCCACTACCTACTCACCAATCATCTCCACCCCCCACATATCAACCTAGCTCACCAAAACACTCTCAACCCACACCTGTCTACCAAGCCTACAACACTCAACCCTCTCACCATCAGTCACCTCCCACTCGCCAAAACTTTCCTAGACCTGGACCTAACTTCGACCGTAGACCTCCCAAACAATACACCGACATCACTGAACCAATCGACCAATTGTATGAAAGTCTCAAAGCTGCTGGTTACGTCACCCCTATCCCAGCCATAACTCTAAAAAATTCTTCCCAATGGGTCAATCCGAACAAAACCTGTGCATACCATTCCGGCATAAAGGGTCATACCATTGACGAGTACCGCTCTCTGAAGGATAAAATCCAAGATTTAATTGACAACAAGATCATCGTGACAAAGGAGCCTGCTCCTAATGTTCGCAACAACCCTCTGCCTGACCACAAGGGTGGAGGCGTTCACATGATCGAGATAGAAGATGATTTGGACCCCAAAGGGTCGATTGGATTAATTGCCGAAGGTGACAAGCTGAAGAAACCAATAGTTACACTTAATCCGATTGTAGTACAGGTCCAACCCCCTGGAGATGCTGAAGTGAACGTCTCCATACCACTCGAGCTTGAAACACCGTCGCCAGGACCAATTGAGGTTGAGTTTGGATCCCCAAAAGCACCTGTGCCATTTGAAGTTTCTGTATTACCTCCCAAAACAAGAGTACCCATTTCTATAGCGATGTCAGCCATGGCACCGTTCCATACGAAGGCCATCCCTTGGGATTACACCGCCGAGGCGAGAAGGAAAGGGAAAACCAAATCTGGAGAAGCAATTGCAGCACAGGGTATAACCAGAACCGGTAGGGTTTATACTCCAGAACATCTAGCTGAGTCCAGTAGGCAAGCCTCTGGACGACCAACCATCACTGAAACTAGGCTTGATGACCTCTAGAGGAAGATACAAGCAAAGGAGTACTTAGTCATCGATCAGTTGAACAAGACGCTAGCCCAGATCTTCATCTTGGCCTTGCTACAAAGCTCTGATGCACATAAAAATGCCTTATTGAAAGTGCTGAGCGAGGCATATGTGCCCAGCAACATAACTGGAGGAGAAATGGCGAACATGTTAGGGCAGGTATTGGAGAGTCACAAAATCACTTTCCACGAAGATGAGCTGCCACCAAAAGGGCTAAGACATAACAAAGCATTGCACATCACTGTGCAATGTGAAGATTATTTCATCACCAGGATTCTGATTGACGGAGGTTCCAGCCTCAATATTTGTCCATTGGAGACTCTCAGAACATTGGGAAAGAGCATGCATGAGATCAAGGATGGGGCCATCAACGTCAAAGCTTTTGATGGTTCCCAAAGGTCCACTATTGGGGAAATCAGTTTGTGTCTGCAAATGGGACTGACTTGGTTCGACGTTGATTTTTAGGTGATAGACATCCCAGCATCTTACAACTTGCTATTGGGGCGACCTTGGATTCACGCCGTTGGAGCTGTAGCATCAACTCTACACCAGGTAATAAAGTTCGAGTGGAATCACCAAGAGGTGATTATTCATGGCGACGGTAGTAATCCCATATACAGTCGCCAGACCATCCCAGCGATCGGATGAAGAAGGAAGATAGGCGGGGAAATCTACCATCACATTGAGCGAGTTAACGTCGTGGACAAGGATAAATGGTGGGATAACAAGATTGAAAGTATACTGAATTGGAGCGATATGAACCTGGCAAGGGACTCGACAAGAACCTCCAGGGAATCACCAAACCTATAAAGCTGAAGAAACATGGTACCACTTTTAGTTTGGGATATGAATACACTTGGAAGGAATTCAACAACTGGTCGCCACCATGGCACGGTCCCTACTATCCACTAGAACACCCGATACCTCGCCTGGAGCAGAATTTCCAGCCAGCCAATGTCATATATGGGTCGGAAGAAGAAGAAGTGTTGGCGGCAATGAAGAATCTGTTCTTGGAAGACGATAATATGGACTGTTATGTCATTTTCAATGAGGAAAGGTAGGAAGGCCCTTCCATACAAGCTGTGAGCCAAGGAGAGCGCCTCAATAATTGGTCCATCAGAACCACCAAGGCCTGGAAAGCTTTGGGGTAGCAAGGCTGAACAAAGTACCATACATTATCTTTTACTTTTTTGCTAGTTGATTTTCTTTAAATTTTGAAAAGAGCTCCAATGTTTAAAACAATTATGGAAATTATCAAAGCATTTCAGTTTCTTATAAATCTTGCTCTTATTATTTTCTCTATCGTTTACTTTATTTATACAGCATTACTATTACTTATCTTGATGAACTGACGATTGTGACTTGCGATGAGACAATGCAACAAATGGATATAGACTCAGAAGAGGATGATATACCAGAAGAGGTCGTTAAAGAAGTTGAGGACTTTGAGCATAGTCCTAAGTCTAACTTGGACGAAACTGAGATTATCAACTTGGGGGATATAGAGAATGTCAAGGAAATGCGCATCAGTGTTCACCTGTCACCGTCAGAAAAGGAAGAGTACACGGAATTCCTAAGTGAATATGAGGACATATTCGCCTGGTCTTATGATGATATGACTGGTCTCAGTACATCTATTGTAGCTCACAAGTTGCCAAACGATCTGACATGTCCCCCGGTAAAGCAGAGGCTCAGGAAGTTCAAGCCAGACATGAGTTTGAAAATCAAGGAGGAAGTTACCAAACAAGTAAAAGCTGAGGTCCTTAGGGTAGTGGAGTATCCAATATGGTTAGCCAAAATTGTGCCAGTGCTGAAAAAGGACGGAAAGGTCAGAGTCTGTGTCGACTATCAGGACCTCAACCGGGCCAGTCCGAAAGACAACTTCCCCTTACCGAACATACACATTCTAATTGACAACTGCACCAAGCATGAGCTGCAGTCATTCCTTGATTGTTTTGCTGGGTATCATTAGATATGGATGGACGAAGAAGACGCAGAGAAAACGGCTTTCATTATATTGTGGGGGATGTATTGTTACATGATGATGCCGTTTGGATTAAAGAATGTTGGGGCCACCTACATAAGGTCCATGACTACTATTTTTCATGATATGATACACAAAGAGATCAAGGTATGTGTAGACTATGTCATCATCAAATCCAAGAAAGCCACTGACCATATGGAAGATCTGAGGAAGTTATTCAACAGATTGAGAAAGTACAATCTGAAATTGAATCTCGCCAAATATGCGTTCGGGGTTCCTGCTGGAAAACTACTTGGGTTCATCATAAGTCGACAAGGAATAGAACTAGATCCATCAAAGGTTAAGACCATTCAAGAATTGCCACCGCCAAAGAACAAGAAAGAGGTTATGAGTTTCTTGGGGAGACTCAACTACATCAGCCGGTTCATAGCTCAGTCCACTGTCATTTGTGATCCAATCTTTAAGATGTTGAAGAAGGACGCCACCACCAATGGACTGATGATTGTCAGAAAGCCTTCCACAGAATCAAGGAATACCTGTAAATGTCGCCAGTTCTGGTTCCGCCCGAACTAGGTAGACCGCTATTGCTCTACCTTGCAGTATTGGATGGGGCATTCGATTGTGTTTTGGGACAACATGATGAAATAGGGACAAAAGAGCAAGCCATCTACTATCTCAGCAAGAAGTTCACACTATACGAGGCCGGGTATTATCTATTCGAGCGCACCTATTGTGCTTTGACTTGGGTAGCTCAAAAGTTGAGGCATTATTTCTGTGCCTATACCACTTATATCATATCGAGAATAGGATCCGCTGAAGTACATATTCCAAAAGCCCATGCCCATGGGCAAGCTAGCCAAGTGGTAAACCCTGCTCAGTGAATTGGACATTATTTACGTGACCCAGAAGGCAATTAAAGGACAAGCACTGGCAGATCATCTTGCCAAAAATCCCGGACGGAGTATACGAGCCTCTAAAGATGTATTTTCCTGACGAAGAGGTCTCTTTCATAGAAGAAGATATCACAGAATCCTATGATGGCTGGAGAATGTTCTTCGATGGAGCAGCAAACTTCAAAGGAGTTTGCATAGGAGCAGTTCTAATATAAAAAACAGGTCAGTATTATCCGGTATCTGCAAAACTCAGATTCCCGTGCACCAACAACATGGACAAGTATGAAACCTGCATCTTAGGGCTCATGATGGCCATTGATATGAACATTCAGGAGTTACTACTGATCGGGGATTCAGACTTGCTCATACATCAGGTCCGACAAGAATGGGCAACCAAGAACTCCAATATACTCCCTTATCTGCATCATGTACAGGAATTGAGAAAGAGGTTCACAAAGACAGAATTCCAACATGTTCCCAGAGCCCAGAATGAGTTTGCTAATGCATTGGCTACCCTATCATTTATGATTCAGCACCCAGATAAGAACTTCATTGATCCTATCCCGGTAAAAATTCATGATCAGCCATCTTACTGTGCTCATGTCGAGGAGGAAGCAGATGGAAAGCCCTGGTTTCACGATATCAAGGAATATTTAGCGACAGGAGAATATCTAGAACTTGCAAACGCTACTTAGAAGTGCACACTGCGAAGGTTATCCAATCAGTTCTTTCACAGCGGAGGAATCCTGTACAGGAGCACTCCCGATTTGGGAGTATTAAGGTGTGTCGACGTAAAGGAAGCATCCAGGCTATTGGAAGAAATTCATGCAGGGACATGCAGCCCACATATTAACGGTTTTGTCTTAGCCAAGAAAATACTCCGAGCTGGTTATTTTTGGATGACTATGGAGACGGACTGCATCCAGTATGTCCGAAAGTGCCATCGCTGTCAGATACATACAGATATGATAAAGGTGCCTCCTAATAATCTTAATGCAACAAGTTCGCCATGGCCGTTCGCAGCTTGGGGAATGGATGTCATCGGACCTATCGAGCCCGCCGCATCAAACGGACACAGGTTCATTCTAGTGGCAATTGATTATTTCACCAAATGGGTTAAAGCAGCATCATACATGGAACTGACCAAAGAAGTCGTGGCAGACTTTGTCCGCGACCATATCGTTTGTCGGTTCGGCATCCCAGAGTCAATCATTACTGATAATGGTTCCAATCTCAATAGTGACCCGATGAAAGCAATGTGTGAAACATTCAATATCAAACACAAGAATTTTGTAGCCTACAGACCTCAAATGAATGGAGCTGTAGAAGCAGCCAATAAGAATATCAATAAGATACTGAGGAAAATGATAGAAAAGCATAAGCAGTGGCACGAGAAGTTATCATTTGCTTTATTGGGCTACCGTACCACCGTTCGCACATCAACTGGAGCAACTCCATATATGTTGGCTTATGGTATAGAGGCAGTCATTCCTGCCGAGGTGGAGATTCCCTCTTTGAGGATCATATAGGAAGCAGAACTTAACGACGTAGAATGGGTAAAAAGCCGCTACGAGCAACTAGCCCTAATAGATGGGAAGAGAATGAATGCAGTTTGCCATGGTCAATTGTATCAGAACAAGATGTCCAAAGCCTTCAACAAAAGAGTCAAGCCGAGACAGTTTACACCAGGGCAGCTGGTGTTGAAGAAAATTTTCCCGCATCAGGATGAAGCCAAGGGGAAGTTCTCTCCTAACTGGCAGGGCCTGTACATGGTTCACTGGGTCCTAACAGGAGGAGCCCTCATATTTGCAGAAATGGATGGAGAATTCTGGCCAAAGCCAATTAATTCAGATGCAGTCAAGCGTTACTATGTGTAATCATTATGATTTCTTTATGATGTAATTTGAACTACGCCTGACCTAATTCCCGTTTAAGAGGGGATGCATAGGCGGCCCTATGGGTTCGGTCACAATTCAATAAAATTTTTATTTCCCCCGCCATTGGAAACTGGGGTAGAATTTTGAGGAGGACCCTCAAGATTCCGAAGTTGATTTTCAGCCAGTCATCGCACGCAGCCGTCAGAAGCACCAGCCCAGTAAACTGGGGTAGAATTTTGAGGAGGACCCTCAAAATTCCGAAACGAGAGAGGTTGCAATGTCTTGAACCGCTTCGCAGTCATCGGTTCATCTAAAAGAAAACTATTTTTTTTATGTATTTATGTTACACTTTTACTAAATCATGCATATCTATTATCAAATTGCTTTGTTTAGCGACGCTACCCCAATGATGCATAACATCGCTGAAAACAGAGACAAGCAGGACAGGCAAAGTTCACGGGGATACGAACTAACCTTTCCCCTCTACAAAACTCATATTTTTTCTTTGGGTGCAGGCACCAAGTTGCAAATCATCGAATACAGTTACACACTCATACTTTTTGGGAATACGACCCTCAGAACCATCACCTATTTACAATTGCTATCCATACACAACATCCCCCGCAACCACAATGCAACAATCAGCTATCAGCTATCATCTATTAGCTAAGAGATTTCATCATTATTCACCTTTATTTTCTGCATTGCATAAGGCTATTATTCTGCCTTCCGAGGTTAAGCTCTACCTCTATTTGCATTTCTTTCATTGCATAAGGCTACTATTCTGCCTTCCGAGACTAAGCTCTGTCTCCATTTCGCACTCCTGCATTGCATAAGGCTACTATTATGCTTTCCGAGACTAAGCTCTGTCTCCATCTGCATTCCTACATTGCATAAGGCTACTATTCTGCCTTCTACCTCTATCTGCACTTTCTTGCATTGCATAAGGATACTATTTTGCCTTCTGAGACTAAGCTCTATCTCCATTTCGCATTCCTGCATTGCATAAGGCTACTATTTTACCTTCCGAGGTTAAGCTCTACCTCCATCTGCATTTCTTGCATTGAATAAGGCTACTATTCTGCCTTCCGGGACTAAGCTCTATCTCCATAATTGCATAAGGCTACTCTTCTGCCTTCTGAGGTTAAGCTCTACCTCCATAATTACATAGGCTGAAATATTGCCACTTTATTTAAATTTCGCATCGGCTGAAAGATCGCCATTTATATTTACACTTTACATCGGCTGAAATATCGCCACTTTATTTAAATCTCTCATCGGCTGAAAGATTGCCATTTATATTACACTTTACATCGTCTGAAATATCACCACTTCATCGGCTGAAAGATCACCATTTATATTTACACTTTACATCATCTAAAATATCGCCATTTCATTTAAATCTCGCATCGGCTAAAAGATCGCCATTTATATTTACACTTTACATCGGCTGAAATATCGCCATTTTGTTTAAGTCTTGCATCGGCTGAAAGATCGCCATTTATATTTACACTTTACATCGGCTGAAATATCGCCATTTTGTTTAAGTCTTGCATCGGCTAAGAGATCGCCAAATCTTGCATTTCATGGGCTGAAAGATCGCCAAATTGTCTAAAGGCGCCATTGTTTGGAGGCACCATTTTCATAGCCCGAGAACGCCATGCCATGGCATGAGGACCCCGTTTTATCTCTTGTATATCATTAGGCATCATGGTTCGGAGGCATCATTCTCATAGCTCGAGAACATCATTTCATAGCCTGTGAATCCTTTATTATACGCTTCGTGGCCCAGGACGTCATGGTCTGAGGACATCATCCTAACCGTCCAAAGACAACATTCACGGTCCAATGGGAACTTGCATCACGTTTAAATTTACGCACGATATATGTTGGTATTACTCATTTGCAGGTACACCAGCTAGCAATGATCGTCTCATCATGAGCGATCCCGCTCCAGTTCCCGTAGCCTATCAGACCCTGACCATCCTTCCCAACCTGAACATCGCGTCCGTCTTTCGAAATCTCCATCGGCATGTTCCGCCGACGGATCCTGAAATACATATAGCCTGATTCTTGTGAGAGCAGGGATATGTAGGCAGCTCAGGAACTAGAGCTCGGTCAAAATTCTTCAAATCATTTCGCCCGGTCAAATTGGCCATCATATCTTTGCCCGGCAACTCTTTCATCCTTCCCGGGTAAAGAGGGGCAGCTATTGATACCGAATTTTTTCCTATATAATTTTTCATATACAAAATACTCTAAAAATAGCATATATATGCATATATAAGCATATCTAGGTGTTTTGGCATTTTTCCTAATTTTAAAGATTTTTTAAATCAATTTATTAGCCATTTTCAGCAGTACAAAAATCAATGATTATTCCCAAAATTATAATTTTGGTGAATAATTTATTTTATTCCCATATTTACACTATAATAGTTAATGTAATTTTTGTACATTTTTTACAATTTATTTAGTATTTTAAAAGATAAATTGCATGTAATTGCAACTTTAGCCTACTTTAAGATTAATAGCATTTTGTAATTGTAAAGTTGGGTCCAATATTTTTAAATTAATTTTTATATACTATTAATTGTTTCAGTAATTTAAATTTGTTTTTTAAATTATTTTACTATTTTTTATAAAATAAAAGGGGAAAATTGGCTATTTAACATTTAGCCTAATCTTATTTCAAATACAGCCCCGTTTCCTTTCAGTTTTAACCCTTAAATTGACCTAACCCCAATCCCAACCCCAATTTTGGACCAGCCCAATTCCATTTAACCCAGCCCTTAACCCATTTAAAACCACCCGACCCAAACCCCTTTTAATCTAGCACGTTGATCAATCTGATCAACGACCACAATTTACCCTTCTATAATTAAACCCAAATGACCTACCCTAATCTCTCATTTCTCATCTCTCAGCCACCTCTGAATACCCTCCCCCTCTCAAACTCTCTCGAATGTTCTTGAAACCCTAATCGCCTTCTACCATTTTCAACCTCTAACTCACCGGAATCCATGGCCTCTCAGGCCATGGATAACCTATACTCACCTCCTATTACTCCTATGTGTCTGATACTTGAAGATTCGAGGCCAGACCTCGAAGTTCTTCACTCAGACCTTCGCCGACGCGAGGTTTTCAGCCATCTCTGACTTTGTTCCGGCGTATCCTGGGCTTCTGAGTCTGATTCTGGCCTTCTCCCACTCTGATCGGTGACTTTTCCAAGCCTTTCTCATTTTAGGGTTCCTCTGAAACCCTAACCTTTCGAGGTTTTCTCCGATTCTTATTAGATCCGTTGTGTATCTATGTTCTACTTGAGTTTTTAAACGATTTCCCTAATTTTTCTTTTGAAAATTACTTCCAAAACCCTTCTTTTCTGATTTAGGGTTTTCTGGAAAATGTTTTATGATTTTTATTCCTTATTGTTCGTATTGTTTCTCTTACTGTGTTTCCTATATCATGTTCTCACTTGCTTTCTACTGTGTTCTTATACTTTTTCTTTTACCATGTTCTTGTATATTCTTCTACTGTGTTTTCTATGCTATGTTCTCGCGTGCTTTTTCACTAAGTTCTACTATTTTCTTCCACTATGATTTGATGTGCTTTTCCTACTGTATCCTTCTACATGTTCTTAAGTGTTCTTACTATTTTACCTTGTTTAAAGTTTTCTTCTAAAAGACCTGCTTAAGCATGTGTTTCTTCTACTGTTTCTTCTACTATCTGTTGTTCTCTCACTATGCTTCGAATTAGCTTTTTCACTCTGTTTGCTTTGATCTTTTTACTTGTTTGCATGTTTTCTCATGAGTTTCTAAAAATAAATCTCTTAGCATGTTGCCTCCTCATCTCTGTATTTGACTCGAGTCGAAAATCCTAGAATTTGGGTGGGTTTCCTCCGAGTTTGGTTATAGGATCAAACTAGGACTTATTTCTAAGTGTGAATTTTTTCTCGTTTGCACACAATTCTGATTCTCCTACACTAGACTCTTCTATTGAATAGCATGACAAATTTCTTCATATTTAATGTGTCTGTACGCTTTTTATATATGATGATTCTTTCCTTCAAAGAGGTTTTCAAACTAGTGATTGATTCAGAATTAATTTTTAATTGGTCTACTTGATTGTTACTGATTTTCCTTAAGTTAAAACCTTTTCGACCTTTCTGACTTGGTTCATTCATACCAAATCTTTGATCTCTGATTTCCTGGCTGTTAGCTGATTCCCTTGCCTTATTTGCACAAACGATGTACTTTCAGAAACCTTGTCCTAAAATAACCTTTATGTATCTGCCTTCAATTGCATGCTTTACACAAGGGTTTGATTAATTTCTTTCCTTAATTATTTTATACCCGTTTGAATTTGAATCCCTTAATTAAAGGGAGTCTTATGTAATTGATTGACAAACAGTTTTCAACTATTTTCTTACCTTATTCTCTCATGACTTTTACACTATAAATACACGACCTTTTTTCACAAGACAGACACGATTGAACACACTTCAGACTACACAATTCTCTTCTGAACTTATACTTAGAGTATTCTTGATTCTTGTCTGCACTTTGGCTTTTACAAGACTATTGCTTCTCTTTACTTGTCTCTTTGAAACTGGTATGTCCTAATTTAATTTTCAGCATCACCCCAATGTGTTTATTTACAGTCCTTGTATCCATATCTATTTTTTTTGTAAAGTTTAACATCTAACTTAGTATGCCTATATGCTAATGCTTGATTCTCTTTATTGTGAACACTTGCTCCTTATCCCATTACCCCTTATGTGTTTGTGAGTGGGGACTTAGGGCATGGCAACAAGAATTGTTGTCCATGAACTAAGTTTTGACCCCTAACCTCTAAGTAGGCTGGAGGGTGTGCCAGTATGTCTCATTGCTGGGTACACCCCTTTGCTTGCTCTTTCTTTGTATCCTTCTTATATTATGAATCCCCATACCCTACTCCCCTATGTGTGCTAAGTTAAAGTTCAAGGCCTGGTAGCATCTAAATTGTTGCCCAGGGCTGAACCTGACCTTCAATAGGTCCTAACTCCCAAATTTAAAGCTGACAGGCTGGTCAGGGGTGTGCCAGCATCCCAATTGCTGGGCTTGACCATCAGCCTGCCATGGCCTTCCCTAATCCCCCCTCGATTTCTCTTACACTTACTCCTAGACTCTAAGTTCTGCCCCCATCCTATGAGCCTTGCCTTGGGACCCTGAGTTCCCTTTGAACTTGGATATTTGAGAGATGGCCCTTCCACACTACACTATAATTCTGTAATGATATTTGGGGTGTAAGCATTGCCTGGAGTTCATGAAGATCCTTGAAACTTTGACACATCCCAAATAAGAGAAAGGCTTTGGAAATATGATCTTTGGAAGTTGGTTTATTTCATGTATCAGACTAGGAGTCTGAATTAGGCTCTCCTTGGTTGGATTTTTAATTTCTGATGTAATTTAATTTTTTTGGATTCGTTCAAGTTGTAATAATTTGTAATAACTATGGGGCGTATAATAAAAAATGGGGAGGATCTCTCATGTTATGCATGTGGAGTATACATCCTGCCTTAGGTTTTATTTCTGCAATCACATCATCTTCGTTTATGTATCTGCATATAGATATCCTGCCTATAATTCACTTCATTACATATTTAGAAATCATGTCTATAAGTTTATTCACATCCGCATATAGAAATCATATCTATATGTTTATTCTCACATCCGCATATAGAAATCATGTCTATAAGTTTATTCACATCTGCATTTAGAAAGCATGTCTATAAGTTTATTCACATCTGCGTATTGAAATTATGTCTATAAGTTTATTCACATCTGCATATAGAAATCATGTCTATAAGTTTATTCACATCTGCATATAGAAATCATGCCTATAAGTATATTCATCTGCATATAGAGACCATGACTATAGAGTTTTTCTGCACTTCTGCATATCTTATAGGCTCAAGTAACAAAATGCACTCTAGATACTATATCTATAGGGCTCCTGCACTTTTATAAACGTTTTAAAATCAATCATGCTTAGAAAGTATGACTATAGGAATAACTAACTGAATCTGAATCGTCTATCTCGCTTACAAGTATAAAATCAGTGGTAAAGTCGTTTTAAAATCTGCAAAACTTTTGTGTGTTTCAAAAATCAGTAATCCCTCTTTAAAATAAGTATGCCTTTTGCACTATTAGATATCATGATTACAGTCCTCATCTAGTCAAACCTGTAGGTAATTAATCAACTATATCAGTCTTAATAATTACAACCAGCAGGCAGGTCTAATTCGGACTTCTTACCTGAAAATATATAATATATCAGCCACCCTTCCTACGTTAAGTTTAATTAAAAACCTAACCAGTACTTGTAAGTCATGCTAAATAATTTTCTACTTTGAATGAGTAGGCCTACTTGAGCCTTAATTGTTATGTGCTTCCCTTTTAGATGCTATTTATTATTGCATGTTGCCTAGCTTTTTATCCTTTTGAACTTCTGAAAAGCCCCAACTCCCTCCTCTTTAGGATTAGTAGTCTCACTGCCTCCGAGACTAATAGGATTGGGATGGGTAATAGCATGCAATAAGTAATGATACCATTTCGCGCTTTAATACCTTAACGTGGTGGGAAGGTTAGACAAGGAGATGATGATCACGCAATAACACCATGCGTATGATTGGCTATCGGTGTTGTGTGGATGATCCATGTATTTTACAAACCTAGGACCCCCTCCCTTTATGTAGTTATTTTAGATTGTCAATTTTCAATTCTTTAAAAATTCTGCATTTTGTTTCAGTCATTAGAATTTCCCCTTTAATTTGTGCACTGTCATCTTATTCTAAAAAATTTTCTGCTCACCCACTTCCGTGTCTGATTATTTATGTTCATTTTTCTGCACTTAGACATTCTTTCAAATAACTAGGAAATCACCTAGTCCCTAATTTCAGTATGTTTAGTAACCATTATACATATCTACTTGAGGTCTTTATGTGAAATTGTCTCGTATGCTTACTTGCTTTAAAGTCACAATTTTAGCATGGCCGGGAACCACACTAGTAGATCTTGGGGGGTGCCTAACACCTTCCCCCCGAGATAATTTCTAGCCCTCACCCAAACTCTAGTTTTCTAACTCAAACGCTTCTTGGTGTCCTAATGCACTTAATTATTAGGTGGCGACTCTTCAAACTCCAAAACCCAATTCCCAAAAGGGAAAAGAGTTATCCGCCCAAATGTCGTAAACCCAATTTTGCCTTTGAAAGGAAAAGGGGGCCTCGACAGATACATGGCAGTAGTTTCTACCTTTTTAGCTTCCTCCAGGCCCCCAACAGCATCGAAATACTGTTAGACGTCAAAGATGAAGTTCTCCACTTCCTTGGCATTCCTAGCTCTACTGTATGGCTTTGGCTCAGGAATTTTCAGTTTTTGTATCGCGGAAGTGGGGTTCACAGTGCCCCCAATATGGTTTACATCTCCTCGAAGTAGGCCCTGTAAAACAACATTGACAACATTGAGCTGGTCTATCAATTTGTCAATAGTTTGTTGCATGGCAGTCAACCTGTCTGCCTCTTGTGCCCTGTAGGCTAAATCCTTGGTGCGCTCCTGTTGGAGTCCCTCAAATTTACCAAAAATTTTGGCTGCCTCTATGGCTGCCATATGTCGGTCTCCCTTGGAGTCCCGACTAATGTTTTCTATGTCAACTTCGACTTGGAGCACTCTGCGGTCCAGGTCGTCCAACCTTTGCACTAGGCTGGTTCTTAGTTCAGAGACTGTATCCACGATAGGCCGTAATACTTCAACCGTCTCTTCAAGGGCCACAATATGGTCCCTATGATTCACTATGGTCAGAAATGATGGTAATGTCAATGCGTTTCCCCGTCCGATGTCGAGCCTAGGCTTTGATACCAACTGTTATGTGGCGCCTTCCTGAGATTCCTTGGAAGGGCGACGTAAGGTTAAGCAATTGATGTCAGTGCAATTACAGTCCGCCAGCAGAGGTCGCCTCCATACGCTAGACTAGATTGTCAGTCCCGTACAGGAAAACCAATGTCAAGAGCAATTGAGAGAACAGAAATGAGAATTGAGAATAAAAGAAAGCTTGATTGCATTAATAAAACTATTACAGAAAAGCAACACGGTGTCGAGGGGAGAGACACCTGTACACAGAATTGTTTGCTTGCTAGAAAGTTTGATTGCTTTATCCCCCTAATTATGCTTTAAAAAAATAATCCAAAGCTACAAGACTAGACTTGAATACGCTAGAGAAACATAATAGAAGTACATGAAATAAAACTACTCCATATTTACAATGAAAATGTCTTAGTTTTCTATGAGGCAGCAACAGATCCATTGTCAGCAACATTGTCTTTGGCATCACGGTCTGCGCACACAGCGTTGTCTGCGTGCAGCGCTGTTGGCATCTGCCTGCAGCTTGGCGCTGATGAGGGATATCGGTGGGGCGACAGAGGCACCTGCGCAGCACTTTTCCCTGCCAAGACCACGGGGCTATTTGAAGTGCTAGGCATTGGGAGGCTTGCTAGGACGCCACGAGGCACGCCCAAGAGGTCATGGGGCATGGCTGGAAAGCTGACCATGACAATACTAATGCACCCAACTAACTAACTAACACTTTACACATGTGCTAATTAACTATTCTAACTACTTCTAGAAGTGTACATTATAGATAGCTTACTGTACAAACACTAATCTCTATACTCCCCCTCAAGTTGAGAATTAAAAATGTTTTTCATTCCCAACTTGGAAACCAAAAATGCATGCTGATGATGTCCCAATGACTTTGTCAAAATATCAGCTGGTTGTTCTTAAGTGGCTATGTGTGTTGTCTTATTAGCCCTTCTTGTATCTTCTCTCTAATGAAATGACAGTCAATGTCAATGTGTTTTATTCTTTCATGATATATAGGGTTGGCATCAATTTGTAGAGCATCTTTATTGTCAGAATAGAGGTTAATGGGTAGTTTGACACTAACTCCCAGTTCTTTCATCAGTCCATTCAACCATGTGAGCTCAGCTACAGTGTGAGCCATACTCATGTACTCTGCTTTAGCTAAACTTCTGGTATGGTACTTTGCTTCTTTGCCTTCCAAGAGATCAGTAAAGATTCCAGCTTGACACAGAAGCCTGTTATTAACTTCTTGGACATGGGACAAGAGGCCCAATCAGAGTCACAGAATGCCTCTATCTTCTCTTCACCTCTGCCTGACATTAGTAGCACAAGACCTGGTTGTTTCTTAATATATCTCACTATGTGCATAGCAACTTCATAGTGAGATGCTTTTGGTGCATGCATGAATTGGCTTAGGCATTGTACCATATATGCAATATCTGGCCTCATGATGGTTAAGTACAACAGTTTGCCAATGAGTCTTTGGAAGATGTTTCTGTCCTACAATGTTCATCTGTACCAGCTTTCTGCACATATTCATCATACTATGTGCTTGTTAGTTTCAGGTTCTGTTCCAAGGTGTGTCTTTAGGCTTTTCTCCTGACAGCCCTGCTTCAGATATCATCTCTAGAGCATACTTCATTTGAGACATTAGAATGCCTTCTTCAGTTCTGGCAAACTCCATTCTTAGAAAGCATCTAAGCTCTCCAAGGTCCTTCAATTTGAAACTTTTATGAAGGGCAGTTTTAGCTTGATGTCTTTCTTTCAAGTCATTACCTGTGACAAGAAATTCATCTACATATGATAAGCACAAACTTGTTCTTAGTGATCCTAGTAAACAAGGAATAATCATGTTTGCTCTGCTGAAAGCCTGAGGATAATAAAGCATGTGTCAGTTTCACATTCCATTGTCTAGAGGCTTGTTTTAAGCCATATAAGGATTTGAGTAGTCTGTACACCTTATACTCCCCCTGACTACTAAATCCCTGAGGCAGATTCATAACACTTCCTCAGCAAGATCTTCATTGAGAAAAGCATTATGCACATCCATTTGGTACACAAGCCAATGTTTAAGGGTAGTAACAACTATAACAGTTCTTATTGTGGTCATCTTGGCCACGGGGGAAAAAATATCATGAAAGTCAATTTCTTCTTGTTGGGTATAATCCTTAGCAACCAATCTAGTTTTAAACCTCTCTACAGAACCATCAGCATTATACTTGATTTTATAGACCCATTTACAACCTATGGGGACCTTACCAGGGGGCAAGTCAACCACATCCCAATTATGATTTTGTTCTAAGGCTTCAATCTCAAGATTCATAGCCCTAATCCATCTATCATCTTTAATGTCTTGTGAGTAAGAAGTAGATTCAATATCAGCTGAGAAAGAAGCAAGAAAAGACTGGAAATGAGTAGGAATATGAGAGTAAGAAACAAAGTGATTAATAGGATAAAGAGAAGCATTAGAGGTGAAAGGTAAAGGAGGGTGAATGTAATCAGTCAACCAAATAGATGGTTTAAGTGTTCTGCCAGATTTTTTGGTAAATAAGGAATCAGTAGAAGGGAGTATCAGATGGAAGAGAAGCATTAGGTAAACCATTAGATGGAAGAGAAGTGTGAGGATCAGGAGAAAGAATAGGTGAACTACTGGATTTAGCATGATCATTTGGAAGAGCAATGATGTCATTGAGGATGGAACTAGGGTTGGATAAGTGGAAGAGGATCAGAATTATGAAATAGAGGAGAAGAAATAGAAGATGGATCAGAAGTAGCAAGAAACTTATTTCTAGGATGTTTGAATGGATATTGGTTTTCATGAAATACAACATCCCTGCTAACTATGAACTTATTGGCTTCAATGTCATATATTTTATATCCCTTTTTAGTAGTAGCATAGCCCATAAAGACACCATGGACATATTTAGGAGTGAATTTGTCATGAAAATCAGGTTTTGTGGCATAACATAGGCATCCTAAGGTTCTTATGTGGGAAAAAAATAGGAGGTTTACCATGAAAAATCTCATAAGGTGATTTTCCATGCAGAACAACACTTGGTAACATATTGATGATGTAAGTAGCAGTAAGAATGCAATCCCCCAGAACCTTAAGGGTATGTTAGCCTGAAACCTTAAGGCCCTTCCTACTTATAAGATATGTCTGTGTTTCCTTTCCACAACACCATTTTGTTGTGGAGTGTGAACACAACTACTCTGATGATGATTATTTTAGTTTTGAAAAGATTAGAACAGAGGGTATTAAAGAACTTATGGTCATTATTTGATCTAAAGGCTTTGACAGTGGTTGAGAACTAATTTTCAACAAGGCACATAAATTCAGTTAATGCACATCACTCTTTAATCTCAAGAGGAAAGTCCAAGTCAATCTTGAATAGTTATCAACAAGAATAAGAAAATATTTGAATCCACTATAAGTACAGACTCTATATGGACCCCACACATCCATATAGACAAGTTGAAAAACAAAATTAGATTTGGAAAAACTAATAGGGAAAGGTAGCCTAGTTTGTTTAGCTAGTGGGCATACAGGACAATGACAAGTAGAAATGCAGGATAACTATTTATTCAGATCAGGAATTTTTTTCTAAACTGCAATAGGTGCATGACCCAACCTTTGGTGCCACAATACACTGGAGTTTGACTGAACTGAAGCAGACACATGATTAGAGGCAGAAGTAGTAACAGGTGTTGAGGGATTGAGGATGTAGAGACCATCCTTGAGTCTACCAATCTACTTCATCATGCCATGTAAGAGGTCCTAAAAGACACAAAAATAGGATAGAAATGAACTGAGTTGTTTAACTCTTTTGTATATCTAGATAGAGAGAGTAGATTAAAATGAAATTCAGGAACATAAAGAACATCATATAGGACTTCTAAATTGGGCAAGGTACATGGTCCAATATGAGTAACTTTAGTATTACTTCCATTTGGAAATTGTACAGTAGGTGATTTAAGTTCAGGTACAGGGTATATTGATGATAGTAGATGTAAGGCAGAAACTATATGATTAGAAGCCCCAGCATGTATAATCCAAGGTCCTTGGTTAGTGGTAGAATTACCTGCCATATTGGCTGAGTCTGCATGTCCCTTCTCCTTATTCAGTAGGTTGATAATTTGTTGATATTGTTCAGCAGTAAAAGGTTGGACAGTTGGTACATCATTCCTATGTAGTCTAGTGTTAATCTCCTCTTCATATTATGTGCTATAGTTGTTGATTGTTCATATGGTCCTCTTCTAGCATCATTCCTTTGTATGGCATTTCATTTTACAGTAATCATAGTATACCCCAACATTTCTTTTAGGTTTGAAATTGAAGGCATTAGCATAAGTTAGTGCAGCATGGTCAATATCCACATGAGCACTTCCTAATATTCCATTCTGTATTGCTAAACCATTGTTCTTTCTCTGACTTTCTTCCTGAATAATCATGGAGTAGGCTTGATCAAGAGGCAGTTGGATGCATCATGAGAATTTGGCTCCTTTGTGGTGCATAACTGTCATTTAATCCCATAAAAAATTTCATGAGTTTTTGTTGGCGCAAAAATTCAATAAATGGTCCTGACTTCTCACAATCACAAGGCTCTGGAATTAAACACTCAAATCATTTAGGTTTGAGAAGTATACTGATACACTAGAAACTCCCTGTACCAACGAGCTAATCTCCATATTTGTAATGATAAATTTTTATTGCATTTACCTTATCAAATCTAGTTTTAAACCCAATCTAGACATTCTGTGCATTTGAGGAGAATACAATACCTTTTCTAAGTTCCTTTGCCACCGAACTCATTATCCAGGACAGAACAATTGCATTGCATCGATCCAACTGACGCAACTGGAAGGCATTGTTAATGTACAGATCTCTAGTACATGTTCCATCAATAAACCCCAATTTGTTCTTCCCAAGGAGTGACATCTGTTATTATACTGTATTTGTAAAATAATCATGGAAAGATAAATGAACATAAACATAAATGAACAACGAAATAACAAAAAACCAATTCGAGCCTACTGAATTCACATTGTTTCCTTAAGGAATTTAATCCCCTCCTAGTACCCAAGGTTATAGATTATTTCCTTCCAGGATAGAATGAATTACACACTGGTGTAGCGGTACTTCAAACCACAGTGTTTCAGCGAACATAAAGTTCGGTAGCAAATCACACTTACTGTTGGTTTATTTGATGCTAAAAGTATGCAAAAGAAGGAGGAGAAACTCCAAAAATCGTAATAAAAATCTGAGCAGAATAGTGTTGTATTTATGTCAAAGTTGGGCAGAAATATGAAGAGGTGCAACTCTTCAGAATGGTTGTTTATGCAAAACGGCCATAGTATAAATGCCATTACATAAATGGCTATTTACTCAACAATAAAGACGAAAAATAAAGAGGAAAAATTGAAAAGGGTAGTTAATTTTCTATTACCGAAATAGAATAACGGATTAGAGGATTTAATATTAATATTAACATTCTATTATTAAAACAAATATTTAATAATATTTTTGTTAATATTTTACTATTAACAAATAAATTTGGTCCAAAACGTTAATCAATCAACCGTTCATTTGACCAAATACGAATTCGAATCCGAATCTGACACCGAATCTGAAGCCGAAAACCGAGCCGAGCGAGCGAGCGAGCGACGACGGCGCGAGGCTTGCCTTCTTATCAACTCTTTAAGAGCTCTAGAAGAGCAATTGCTTATATACCCATTAAAATATCTTCCTCTTCCAATATGGGACAATGTCCATTTGCCAAGGGGGAAAACTTAAAATTTCACTCAAAAATTTCATTTCCCTCAATTTCTCATTCACCATCTTTTATGTATTTAATATATTAAATACAAAAAACCCCAACAATCCCCCACATTAATGGGGAATGGCTATATCACGAAAGTATGCATGCAAAAACTGTGTGATTCGCAAGCAAGGATTAATTGTATCTGGATAAATAGGTTTCCCTTTGAACTTTCCGTAGTGAACTTATGTCGGATATACTCGATCAATCGGTAGATTTGATATCTTTGAATAGTTGAACTTTGGTGTATACCTAGACGACCACAAGTCACACAACCAACCCTTAACCGTCTTCGGTTCTCATTGTTGTGTTCGTTTCAGCCATAAACACCCCCTGGTTTCATAAGTGCGTTGAGAACTAGCCTTACAAAGTTCTCCTTGAAGCGGCTAACACTTCACACTTACATATGTGTTTCCTAAACGGGTCATCCTATATATACACTATTTGATATACCCCGTATCAAATGTAGAAATCATTAAAAAGCCTTAATTCTTTATCCTTGGTACTGAACATTGTCTCATCACGAGAATGGACCAAAAGTTTAGTTGACAATGTTGAACCATCATTAATGACTTTGTTTGATCTCCTTGAACCTAGATCTTGAGATCTCCAGTTTTCTAGGTAGAGTTACCACCACTATGACTTGTTCTCAGCCACAATCCTATTCCCCTTGATAACTTCTCAACTACCTCTCTAGTTAGGCCTTTTTAAGTGGATCCGACAAATTATCACTTGACTTTACATAGTCAATCATGATAATTCCTTTAAAGAGTAATTGTCTAACGGTTTTATATCTTCGTCGTATATGACGAGATTTTCCGTTATACATAACGCTCCCAGACCTTCCAATTTCCACTTGACTATCGCAATGTATGCATATTGGTGCCAACGGTTTGGGCCAAAATGGAATATCTTCCAATAAATTCGAGAGCCATTCAGCTTGTTCACCAGCTTTATCTAAGGCTATGAATTCAGCCTCTATTGTAGAGCAGGCAATACAAGTTTGTTTCTTCCAAGATACCGCTCATCCACCAATAATGAATACATATCCACTTGTGGACTTGGAATCAGTTGATCCGGTGATCCAATTTGCATCACAGTATTCCTCAATGACCGCAGGATATTTACTGTAGTGCAAAGCAAAGTCCTGGGTATGTACTAAATACCCCCAAAACTCGTTTCATGGCCATCCAATGAGATTGACTTGGATTTCTCGTAATCGACTCAATTTACTTATAGCACAATCTATATCTGGTCGTGTACAATTCATGATGTACATTAAGCAACCCAACACACGAGCATAATCCAATTGTGATATGATTTGGCATTTGTTCTTTGCTAATGTAAGATTCACGTCAATTAGAGTCTTTGCAACTTTAAAACCCAAGTGCTTGAATTTTTCAAGTACTGTCTTGATATAATGAGATTGTGACAATGCCAGACCTTGAGAAGTCTTATGGATCTTAATTTCCAGAATTAAATCAGCAACTCCCAAGTCTTTCATATCAAACTTGCTAGTTAGCATACATGTAGTAGCATTTATGTTGGTAATGTCATTACTCATTATGAGCATATCATCCACATATAAGCAAACAATGATTATGTAATTTGGAACATTTTTAATGTACACACATTTATCACATTTATTTATCTTAAATCCATTTGATAACATTGTTTGGTCAAATTTAGCATGCCATTGTTTGGGTGCTTGTTTTAATCTGTAAATGGACTTAACAAGTCTACAAACCTTCTTTTCTTTACCTGGAACCACAAATCCTTCAGGTCCATGTATATTTCTTCCTCCAACTCTCCATTTAAGAAGGCCTTCTTAACATCCATTTGATGAATTTCAAGACCATAAACTGCAGCTAACGCTACTAACGTTCGTATGGACATAATTCTTGTAACTAGAGAGTATGTATCAAAATAGTCAAGACCTTCTCGTTGTCTATACCTTTGACCACAAGTCTTGCCTTATATTTGTCAATAGTGCCATCATCTTTCATTTTTCCTCTTAAAGATCCATTTAGAACCCAACGGTTTATTTTTAGGAGGAAGATCAACCAATTCCCATGTATGGTTATTCAATATGGATTCTATTTCACTATTGACTACCTCTTTCCATAACAATGATACCGAAGAAGACATAGCTTCTTTAAATGTTTGAGGCTCATTTTCCAATAAGAAAGTCACAAAATCTGTTCCAAATGAAGTAGACGTTCTTTGACGTTTACTACGTCTTGGATCCTCCTGGTTAAGTGTACTTTCTTTTGTTTCTTCCCAAGGTCATTTAGATCCTTCACAATCGACTCACATTCCTTTTTATACGGATATATATTCAAAGAACTCAATATTATCTGATTTTATAATCGTATTATTATGAATGTCGGGATTTTCTGATTTATTAACCAGAAATCGATATGCTTTACTATTAGTCGCATATCCTTTGAAAACACAATCAAGGTTTTCGGTCCTATTTTTACCCTTTTGGGTTTAGGAACTTGCATTTTTTCCATACACCCCCACACTTTAAAATAATTCAAGTTGGGCTTCCTTCTTTTTCATTTTTCATATGGAATGGATTGTGTTTGCTATGGGGTACTCGGTTTAGTATTCGGCTAGCCGTAAGAACGGCTCCCCCCCACAAGTTCTATGGCAAACTAGAACTTATCAATAATGTGTTCATCATCTCCTTTAATGAACTATTATTTCTTTCTGCAATTCCATTGGATTGGGGCGTGTAAGGGGCCGTTGTTTGATGAATAATTCCATATTCTAAACATATTTTTTCAAAAGGTGATTCATATTCACCACCCCTGTCACTTCTTATCATTTTGATTTTCTTGTTAAGTTGCGTTTCAAATTCATTTTTGTATTGTTTGAATGTGTATATTGCTTCATCTTTACTATTAAGTAAGTAAACATAACAATATTGAGTATTTTCGTCAATAAAAGTTAAGAAATACTTCTTTCCACCGCGAGATGGTATTGACTTCATGTCACAAATATCTGTGTGAATTAAGTCTAAAGGATTTGAATTCCTTTCAACCGACTTATAAGGATGNCAAGGTTTTATAATTAACATGACCCAAACGTATATGCTATAATTTATTTGACTCAAGTAAGTAAGACGAAGCTGAGATTTTATTATTATTTTCAACAACCATTACATTCAGCTTGAAAAGGCCATCAGTGAGGTTACCTTTTCCTACAAACATTTCGTTCTTACTTACTACAACCTTATCGGAAACAAAAATACATTTAAAACCATTCTTAACAAGAAGTCCAGCAGAGACTAAATTCTTCCTAATCTCAGAAACATGAAGGACGTTGTTCAAAGTCACCACTTTGCCGGAAGTCATTTTGAGAAATATTTTCCCACATCCTTCAATCTTGGCCTTTGAAGCATTTCTCATAGAAATCGTCTCATCGCGTGCAACAACAGTATAAGTAGCAAAATCTTCTCTAATAGCACAAATATGGAAAGCGGCTCCAAAATAAATCCACCACTCTTTAGGATTGCCCACCAAGTTGCATTAGGAAAGCATGGCACATAAGTCATCAACATCATCATGCTGTTCAACCATGTTTGCTTGACCCTTTCTTGTCTTTCTTCGGAGCACGACACTCCGTAGATTTGTGTCCGAGTTTTCCACAGTTGTAGCAGTTTCCACTGAACTGCTTCTTGCTTGGGTGGTATTTTGGTCCAAAAGGCTTCTTCCTCTTTTTGTTCTCTTCAATAATATTTGCTCCCATTATTGTTGAGTTTCCACGGCCTCTCTTTTTAGCAGCTTTGTTGTCCTCTTCAATTCTCATCGAACAATAAGATCTTCAAGGGACATCCCCTTGCGTTTGTGTTTCAAGTAGTTTTTGAAGTCCTTCCACAAAGGAGGCAACTTCTCAATCATTGCTGCTACTTGGAATGCTTCATTGATGACAAGACCTTCAATGAAATTTTTGTTAGCAAAAATACTAAGATTACTACTTTCAACATCAATATTAATTTGATTTATACCTTTTGTAAGGAGATCTTTGAATAATCACTTACAATTCCTGGACTTGGGTAATAACAGACTTGCTATCTACCATTTTGTAGTCCAAAAACTTTGTAGCAACAAACTTTTTCAACCCGGCATCTTCGATTTTGTATTTCTTTTCAAGTGCAGTCCACAGTTCCTTTGATATTTCCACGCCACTGTAGACGTTATACAAAGCGTCCTCCAGCCCGCTTAGAATATAATTCTTGCACAAAAAATCTGAATGCTTCCACGCCTCAAACGAGAAAGCGTTCAGTTTCTGGAGTTTTATTGGATAGCACAGGAACATCTTCCTTGATGAACTTCTGGAAACTTAGAGTAGTCAAATAGAAGAACATCTTTTGCTGCCCGAAAAAAATTTCGGGTTTCTACGCCGGTGCCAATGCTGCCAGTGTTATTCGGCTCGTTGAGACATTGGCAATCACCATCGAAACAGCTTGGTTTCTGTTATCATTAGTCATTTTTGTAAAAGAATGACACAAACATTAAAATCACGTAGATTTTAATCGAGTACAAAACCATAAAGGTTTTACTCTCCAGAAACAATGAGTACAAATACAGAAAATAAATTAAATTCCTTAAGCTTGTTATTATACTGTATTTGTAAAATAATTCTGGAAATATAAAAGAACATAAACAGAAATGAACAATGAAATAACAGAAAACCAATTCGAGCCCACTAAATTCATAGTGTTCCCTTAAGGAATTTAATACCCTCCTAGTACCCAAGGTTATAGATTATTTCCTACCAGGATAGAACGAATTACACACTAGTGTAGCGGTACTTCAAACCCCAGTGTTTCAGCGAACACAAAATTCGATAGCAAATCACACTTACTGTTGCTTTGTTTGATGCTAAAATTATGCAAAAGAAGGAGGAGAAACTCATAAAATCGTAATAAAAATCTGAGTAGAATAGTGTTGTATTTATAGCCAAAGTTGGGCTAAAATTTGAAGAGGTGCAACTCTTCAGAATGGCTATTTATGCAAAATGGCCACAGCATAAATGCCATTACATAAATGGCTATTTACTCAACAATAAAGAGGGAAAATAAAGAGGAAAAATTGAAAAGGGTAGTTAATTTTCTGTTACCGAAATAGAATAACGGATTGGAGGATTATTAAAATAAATATTTAATAATATTTCTGTTAATATTTTAGTATTAACAAATAAATTTGGTCGAAAAAGTTAATCAATCAATTGATCATTTGACTGAATCTGAAGCTGAAGCCGAAGTCGAAGCTGAGCCGAGCTGAGCCGAGTGAGCGAGTGATGACGGTGCAAGGCTTGCCTTCTTCTCAACTCTTTAAGAGCTAGAAGAAGAGCAATTGCTTATATACCCATAAAAACTTCCAATATGGGACAATATCCATTTGCCAAGGGGGAAAACTTAAAATTTCACTCAAAAATTTCATTTTCCTTCATTTCCTATTCACCCTCTTTTATGTATCTAATATATTAAATACAAAGCACCCCCAACAACATCTTCATAGATCGACTCCATTCCGAGTAATTTTTAGTTCCTATGAGCAATTGTGGAACGATCTGTAAGCCAGGTGTATCAGAGAGAGAGCTGTATGATCGCTTTCAACTACCCGCTACTAAAGAGTAGGAGAAGAGGGTTGCAATAGCTTTTACCCAATATGAGGGTCGGGATCGAATCCTCAGGGATCTAGAAGTGAATTCGAGTATCTACGTAGGATAGAGTTATGTGTGTGCTCTTAGATGATCTTCTTTTCATTTTTGGATTTTTCAATTATAAACTACTATTATCAAACTACTAAATTGAAACTAAATTAAGCTACAAGATGATTGCTAAAGTTATATCTAATGGGAAGAAAGGCACTAAGGTCGTGATACTACCTAGGTGGCTAATTGGCGGGTAGATGTTACTAATGTTCGATTGACATGTTTGGGGCTTACGCTATAACCGTTGCATAATTTTACCCAGTCTCACACCTCTCGGTAGAGAGAGTGATTTGGCCTAATTAACTCTCTCCAGAATAAATGGGTAGGAAAATTAGGACAAGAAACTATGGTTCAAGTAGGGTGATTACTCTCTCGAGATTTAACCTGTTAATTGGAACTATCATTTCTCATGAGTCCATCTCAATTCCTTATTGGGTCAATTTTGGGGTCATAGACTCTCTTTCTCAAGAAAAGTTAAACCCACAAATCTTGAATCATTGTTTGCAACCATCAATTCTAAATTAAAACATAAAATCAACCCAAATATCAAACACCCATAGTCAATTTAACCCTAGATGGCAACACCCATCAATTACCCACACTAGGGTTGAGCCACAACCCTAGCTAATGCTACTCATGCTTGAACAAGAAAATGGAGAAATAAATGATAACAAGACATAATAAATAAATATTAAATTAAATTGCAATAATCTATTGTTATTTTAAAGCTAAGATGCCAAAAATGGCTACAAAAGTGTTCTCACGAGCGCAGCTCAAGTCTTTAGTTGACAGATGAGCTAAAAATGGTAAAATGTTCTATTTATACTAAGCTGGAAAATTTGGACAAAAATACCCTTGCGGGGTCAGTGCGGGCTGCACAAAACGTACTTCGGCTGCACAAGGCTCTTGAAATTCAAACTTTAACTTTTTGAAGTTGGGCTCCGCGGACAGCGCAGAATGGACCGCAGCCGTGGAGCTAGTTGGCGTGGTCCGCACAATAACGATCGAGGACCGCATGGCTTGGTTTGGCATCATTTCAAACTCTATGAATCTCTTGTCCGCGGATCGCACAGAAAGGTAGTGCGGCCGCGAAACCTTCATCGTAGGCCGTATAGATTGAACCGCAACCCCGTCGCCTGGAGCCTAGTTTGCCAACTCTCTGAATCTCCTAGTGCGGACGCATATCGCTTTTGCGTGGCCCGCACTAGGCCTTCTTCCCTTAGATTTCTTGGTCTTCGATACTTGAGCAGGTTTCACACCTTTTTGAGCTGATCTTCGACATTTGTCACTTTGTCGATCAAACCTGCAAACAAGCACAACTTGTGAGCCTTTTGGGACTATTTTGTACAAATATATGATCGAAGCATAGGCAAGTAAGGGCATAAAACATGTTAAAATCCTAACTTATCAACTCCCCCAAACTTAAACATTTGCTTGTCCTCAAGCAAACAAAATAAGACCCACCCCTTAAGGGAAAATCCAAGTAATTCCAGCTGACCTAAATTAACCTCAACAAGCATCAGTTGGGACTAACAATTGCCCTCAATACAAATGGATCATTAACAACATTTAAACCTTGAAAACTATGGATCAAGTGTGACACAAGAGTATCAAGAATTTACTCATTACATCAAAGAACTCTCTCAATTACTTTAGTCGCTGTGGAACCCAAACTCATACATCCTCAACTCTCCCTAAGCAAATCACACCTTTTAGAGTATAAGCACACAAACCGAGGTTAATGGGAGTTCACTCGTCTCTCTTAAGGAAAGGTCACAAGTCTGGCTCTAAGTACCATATGCTTGACCCTCATGTAAGTATCCACTAATTCGAGCGTCATCTAACTCAAGATCATATAGGGCTTTTGTGAAGTCAATGCAAAGGCTTTTGGTTGAGGGTAGGAAAAGTTGTTGGTCTATATAGGTTCCATCTTCCCTTAAGCACTTCTTTTGATTCATTTTGGCACAATTTTCTTGACTCGTTTGAGTATTTCACTTCCTTTCTAGGGGTTAGAGAGACACATTGTCACTCTTTCTTATGCAATTCAAAAAAAATTTCCTTTCTCTACTTTTTTCCACACCTTTTTCACTTTTGTTTTCCTTAAATCCCGTTTTATTCTTGTTCACATTGGGCTTTCTTTTTGTCTCTTTCTTTTCTTTCTTTTTCGTTGTTGCTTTTCTTTAGCTTTTGCACCTTTTACCTCTTTGTTTCCTTTCTTTTCTCTCCCCCCAAACTTAGACTTTGCCATTGCTCAAGGGAAGATTTGGGTGCCAAGAGAGGGTAGAATTTAGAACGGGTATAGGCTTGTAGCATTGGTTCTTGAAAGAAAAAGGTTTAAGGCTCAAAGGGGTTAGCTAGGGATTATCTCATTGGTAGGTTATGGAATTGTTCAACTTATTATTTGGATCAAGGAGAGCCTATAATCACTTCTCAAGTCGAATTTCACTCAAAATTTTGCCTCAACAAACATTTAGGGCAAGTTCTAGACCATTGGCTCGGGAATTGGACTCAAAATTTGATTTCTCACCACACACTCAAGGATTGCTAAAGACATAGAGTCGAGGGCCCACAACAACCTTAGATACGATTGAGCACACAATAGTCTTGAAAGACCACATGATGTTTGTTTGGTCAACACAAGAGTCTCAAGGTCACTACTTTCACCATCCTAAACACAACCACTTGTCTTTGACCATGGGATCAAAGGCAAATGTGTTAGGCCCAAGTGAAGCTATGCTTGAGGCACCCTTAACTATAAACTACTAAAAACAAAAGAAAAATAAAAAATGGACTCAAACCCTTAAGAAGGTTGTCACGCCATCCATCATTGGGAAGAGCCACCCGGTTCACACAATACTCCACCTTTCGAAAGAACCGTGGCATTAAGAAAACCAATGGCTTATTGAAAGCGCCAAAAACGAGACAAAAAGTCTACAAGCATATCTACTAAGCTAAAAATGAAAAATTTGTATGAAAAATAGAAAATAGAATGAATATTTACAATAAGGGATTAGAATATACAACAGGGGATGAATATATACAAAAATATAACTTTATATACAGAATAAAGAGAAGATAAAAAGTACGATAAGAGTAACTAAATGTAAAGTTATATACAGACCAAATAGAAAATTAATAGAAACATAACTAAGTTAGCTAATATATACAATCATCCGGATAAAAAGTAGGTCACACCCCCACAAATAAAAGCTGGCATTGTCCCCAATACCAACTAAGCAAATAAGCATAAAAAATCAAGAGTAAAGCATATAGGAGTTCCCTAGGCCTCGTCTGTATGCATAGAAACATGAGTTGTCCCCGGGTCCTCTGTATGCACGGGAACCTCAGACTGGTTCCCGATATCCTGCTGCTCAACTGCTGGGACTGGGGCCTGGACTTGGACAGGATGTGACTTAGGTACATCATGTGGCTGACTAGAGGAAACCTCTGGTGGGTCCGCCAACTGGATGATGGCATCATCTGCTCTCGAGATAGTCTTCTTCCTCTTAAGGGGCCTCTGTGACTGCTCCTGAACTGTGATTGTTGCTGGGACTGCTGGGTCCTCAGATAGTAAATCCAAAGGCAGCTGATCTGCCTTCAGTCTCTCTACCTCTTCCCTGAGCTTATTCACTGACTCTTTGGAAGCCCGTGTCTTGCGCAGCTTCTTGTTCTCCTTGGCAAGCTCTTTAAGAGCCTTGCCATGAGAAGCCACTGCCTTCACCAACTCAGCCTAGGTGCTGAGGATCTTCTCCTGGTTATCAAGCAACTTCTTCAAAGCATCCTCTATAGAATATGGAACCTGGACTGGCGGAGGAGCAGACCGAGCTGCAATGGTGGAGGCCAAAGTGGACAACTTGGATGAAGCAGTAAACATCCAGTTGTTCACGCTCTGAAGTGTCTGGTGCAGTTTGTGGGCAGTGATAGGATGGGCCCGGGAAGATGGAATCTCTGGGTCAGCTGTGGTGGACGGGCATAGAGGCACATCAGCAGAAGTGGAAGGTCCAGCAGGCATGGGAGCAACTGTGGAGGCAGGCTCAATGGAGCCTTTACCTCAACTGGCTCTTCAGACTGGCCAGTTGGGGCAGAAGCAGGAGGCTTGTAGTTCTTGTCCTTAGGGTTGTCTGGTCCCCTCAAACTGTACCAAGAGTAAGGAGCAACAGGTTTGGCTTTGACATCATATCTCTTCTTCTCCACCTCCAGGTCCCAGAAATACATAGTGAGGGTGTTGTGAAAAGGATAGTTCCGGTCATGCTCAAGCCCTACTGCAAAAATGATGTAGGACGTAACATTTCCCATATTTATAGGATATCCCGCCATGATAGATGCAACAAGAACAGCCCGAGGAAGTGGAATAGTCTGATCATGGGTAGTGGGCTCAAGTCGACTGCACACAAAAGTCAACCACCCCCTAGCCTAAAAGTTGAAGGTCTTCTGGAATATTTTGGTCCCTGCTTGTAACCACTCTGGAATAGTACATGGACTGCCAAGTACTGGGCTAACCATGGACGGACTCCCTCACCGATCTCTAACTTGGCCATATAAAGAGACTCATCTTCTTCCCTGAACCCCAAATACTCATTCAGAGATTTCCCGTCAAACAACACCTTTTTGTTTCTAACCTTTGTCACCTTAGTACCCTTGACGATGTGAGCCACATTACAATAGAATTCCCTGACCATGTGCTCATTTGCATCAATACACTTCTCCATGAAACACTCCCAGCCTACTCTAGTTCTAAACTCCCTCTGCACATTAGGGTTGTGGGGTAAGAGGTCATTGTCAATGAAGCTCCTCTCCGGTATCAAGTGCCTCACCGGCTACCACTCCCTAAACTTGTGATAGGCAACTTGGCTCACAAACCTGTCTTCCCACACCTCAGGTCTTCTAGTTTGGGCAATGCCTCCAACCTGAGGCTCGCCACCTTTACCACCTTGTACCTCCTCCTCATCTCCGCCTGTACTCTCCCTAGATAATGAAGCTGTGGGGGAGGTAGAGTCGTCCCCATTACCTGCTACCGACTCCTCAGAAGAATCAGAGACTACATTCATCGGCCTCTTGATAGTGGGTGATGCTGGAGGGGTATCAGTTAGTTGGAAGTGGGTGGTGGTGTGAGTTGGGATTAAGTCTGAGGAGATGTCCTGGGATGGCATATATTCACTCCCGGAAGAATGGGAGGCAGCTTTATCTGTAGCTTTTATCAACTTCCGGGTCTTTTTGATGTTTTCCCGAGTTTTGGGAGTGAGTTTTACCACTCTCTTTCCTTTGCCCCTTAGGAGAAACCACCTCTCTCGGGTTGTTGTGATCCCTTGCCACCTTGTTGTTTAACCATTATCTGCAGACACACACATCTAACATTTTAGTTTAAGTACAGGAAGTGAAACAGATGAACGAAATGAATTGCATATAGCAGAGGTATTGGTGCAGAAACAGTTGCAGAACATAGCATCACGGCCCGCACAAAAGAGTGCGGCCGCATAGGGGCACCACGGACCGCGCAAAAGCGACAGCAGTCCGCGTTGTGTCAAAGTCCCAAAAATCAACTCTCTGAATCTCCCCACCGTGAACCACACAAAGTGGGATTGCGGCTGCGGTGGGCTAGCACGGTCCGCATAGAGTGCAATATGGTCGTGCTAGGCAATGGTTCACTTCCAGTTCTTAGGGCACCGCGGTCCGCGCAAAAGCGACCGCGGGTCGCGGAGAGTGTTTCACTTAAGCACTGAGTTAGGGTTTATAAATTTATTCAACTTCTTAACCTAAATTATCCCTACTCATTTGCCCAAACACTATGAATGCCCAACACGCACAAGCCTAGCATTTAAAGTACCCTAAACTAACAATTAAATGAAACAGAAGAATTTACGAGAAGAAAAAGAAGCTAAAAACTACTGGGCAAGAAAATAACTTGAAAATATAAAATTAATCAATGAAAGATGCATGAAATGTTACCAGATTATGAAGATTGTATGCAAGTATTCAATGCAAGCAAGTATTACGAGCCAATGCGAGTGAACTGTACTTTTTAGGGGTCTAAGTAATTAAGGTTCGAAAAGGGTAAAATGAAACCCTTGAGGTCTATTTATAGAAAAACAGTAGGACCCATCCTCACCTACTAGTGTGGCCGCACAAAATGGACCATGGACCACACTGGGTTTCATCACTTGAAGTTTGAGAAGGCAACCTCCGCGGACCGCACAAAAGTGACTGCGGCCGCGGAGGTCCACCGTGGTCCGCACAAAATGCAATACGGCAGCTGTGGCAAACTTTAGAGAGCCAACATATCTTGCTTACACTAGTGCAGACCGCACAAAATGGACGTGCGGCCGCGCTGGGAACTTCAGAGACTTGACATTTCTGCACTTATGCCCTGCACTGCATCAACTCAATCCCTGCAACATCTCACAACCAATTAGCTCAAAAATCAGTCCTAACTACCAAGAAAATCAAAGAAAATAAAAATAAATAAAATAATAAAAAAAAAAACACATGGGTTGCCTCCCAAGAAGCGCCTGATTTAATGTCGCAGCATGACGCGGGTTACCACCACATCATTTGAAATAAACCACAGCCACCACGTGGCTATCATCAATCTTCCCAAGATAATGCTTGACACGATGCCCATTCACCCTAAAGACTTCACCACTTTTGTTCTTCAAATCTAGATCACCAAATGTGGTTACACATACAACTTCAAATGTCCCACTCCACTTTGATTTCGGCTTTCCGGGAAACAACCTTAGACAAGAGTTGAACAAGAGGACAAAATCACTAACCTTGAACTCCTTTCCACAAGAATATTTGTCATGTAAGTACTTCATCTTGTCCTTACACAAGGATGAACTAGAGTATGCATGGAACAAGAATTCATCAAGTTCATTTAGTTGTTCAACACGAAGATTGGCCGTAACATCCCACTCAAGATTAAGCTTCCTCAAGGCCCACATAGACTTATGCTCCAATTCCACAGGTAGGTGACATGCTTTCCCAAATACCAACCGGCACGGAGACATACCAATTGGGGTCTTGTACGCGGTCCGATAGTCCCATAGAGCATCATCTAACTTTTTGGACCAATTGATCCAATTTGCATTGACAGTTTTGGACAATATGCTCTTGATTTCTCTATTTGATACTTCAACTTGGCCACTTGATTGCGGATGGTAAGGTGTAGAGACTTTATGGTTGACACCATACTTGGAGAGCAAGGTATCAAAAGCCCTATTACAAAAGTGCGATCCACCATCACTAATGATTGTCCGGGGTGTACCAAACCTTGTGAATATGCTCTTTTTAAGAAATGACACCACACTCCTAGCTTCATTATTAGGCAAGGCCACGGCCTCAACCCATTTTGACACATAGTCCACTGCTAAAAGAATGTAAGTGTTCCCACACGATCTAACAAAAGGACCTATAAAATCAATACCCCAAACAACAAAGATATCAACTTCAAGAATTGTGTTAAGAGGCATCTCGTCTTTCTTGGAAATCCCTCTCGCTCGTTGGAATTGATCACATCTCTTTACCAAATCACTAGCATCCTTAAACAAAGTCGGCCAATAGAAACCGCAACTCAAAACTTTCGAAGCCGTCCTCACCCCTCCATGATGGCCACCATAGGGGAGGAGTGACAAGCCTCCAAAATACTCAATTGTTCACCTTCCGGGATACATCTTCTACTCACACCATCCGTGAAATCTTAAACAAGTATGGATCATCCCAATAAAAATCCAAACTATCCCGTTTGAGTTTCTTCCTTTGGTTGGAAGAGAGATCACTCGGGACAATTCCAATTACAATGAAGTTGGCAATGTCCGCGAACCATGGCATGTTACACATTGACACGAAAAGAAGTTGCTCATCGGGGAATGTATCATTTATCTCAAGGCCATCACATGGCCTCCCTTCTTCCTCCAAGCAGGACAAATGGTCCGCAACTTGGTTCTCACTTCCCTTCTGGTCCACTATTTCTAAGTCAAACTCTTGAAGAAGCAACACTCATCTCATCAATCTTGCCTTGGAATCTTTCTTGGTCATCAAATACCTAATGGCGGCATGGTCGGTATGCACAATTACCTTGGGCCCCATAAGATATGGCCTAAATTTCTCCATGGCAAATACAATGGCCAACAATTCCTTCTCTGTCACCGTGTAATTCTATTGAGCTTCATTCATAGTCTTACTTGCGTAGTACACGGGATGGAACATTTTGCTAACTCGTTGACCCAACACCGCCCCCACCATAATGTCACTTGCATCACACATTAGTTCAAAGGGCAAACTCCAATTGGGTGCAGTAATGATCAGGGTGGTGGTCAACTTGTGCTTTAAAAGTTCAAAGGACTCCATGCATTTTTCATCAAAAACAAAGTTAGCATCTTTCTCTAGCAACTTGCAAGGGGGAGTCACGACCTTTGAGAAATCTTTCATAAACCGCCGATAGAACCCGGCATGCCCAAGGAAACTCCTCACCCCTTTGACAGAAGTGGGGGGAGGAAGCCTCGAAATCACCTCAAATTTAGCCTTGTCAACCTCAATCCCATGCTTAGAAATCTTGTGACCCAACACTATACCTTCTTCAACCATAAAATGGCATTTTTCTCAATTGAGAACGAGATTAGTTTCTTCATATCGGGCCAAGACTCTATCCAAGTTTACCAAGCATTCTTCAAAGGAATCACCAACCACACTAGAATCATTCATAAAGACCTCCAATATGTCTTCCACTATTTTGGTGAAAATAGCCATCATGCAACGTTGGAATGTCGCCGGAGCATTACACAACCTGAATGGCATCCGGGAGAAAGCAAATGTACCATATGGGCAGGTAAATGTGGTCTTCTCTTGGTCCTCCGGGGCGATTAAAATTTGATTGTACCCCAAGTAACCATCCAAAAAGCAATAGAAAGCTCACCCCACAAGGCTATCAAGCATTTGGTCAAGGAACGGCAACGGGAAATGATCCTTCCGGGTCACCTTGTTGAGTTTCCGGTAGTCCATACAAACTCTCCACCCGGTGATGGTTCGAGTGGGAATAAGCTCGTTGTTTTCATTTTTCACCACGGTCATCCCACCTTTCTTCGGTACACATTGCACCGGAGAAGTCCATGAGCTATCGGAGATTGGACACACCACACCCGCATAAAGCCACTTGATCACTTCTTTCTTCACCACCTCTTGCATTGCTTCATTTAGCCTCCTTTGATGTTCTAAGGAGGGCCTTGCATCATCCTCCAAGATAATTTTATGCATGCAAAATGCGGGGCTTATTCCCCGAATGACGGCCAATGTCCACCCAATTGCTTTCTTCCTCCTTTTGAGAATCGCCAAGGTGGCGTCTACCTACAAATTAGTGAGGCAAGAAGAAATAATAATTTGTAAAGTAGAATTTGAGCCTAAGAACTCATACCTGAGGTGTGGAGGAAGTGGTTTTAACTCCAAGACCGGTGGCTCCTCAATGGATGGCTTAGTTGGTGGTGTTTTCCGATTTTCAAGATCCAAGGACAATTTTCTAGGCTCATAAGAATACGAGCCCATACCGTGCAAAGCATTCACGCATTCCACTCTACTTGCATCATCATTAACATCCATATTAAGAAGCACGACCTCAAGGGGATCTTCAACATTGATCATGGAACTTGTGTCATCCACTATCACAGTTGTGACAATGTCCACAAATGAACACACCTCGGTGCTATTGGGTTGTCTCATTGATTTGCAAACATGTAAAATAACCTTCTCATCCCCCACACGGAAAGTCAACTCACCCGCTTCAACATCAACCAATGCCTTCCCCGTAGCTAGGAAAGGTCTCACAAGTATAGTAGGGACTTCAAAGTCCACTTCACAATCCAAGATGACAAAGTCGGCTGGTATTTGTTATCACTGTTGTTTGGGCTGATTGCCAAATTTGGGCTTCGTGCCAACTATTTGAATACTTCGGGGATTATATTCACTGTTTCCTCTCTATTTTGACTTATTACTTGAACTCAGTCATATTATTTCTCCACTATTTTACAACTCCACCACTTCTACTCAGATTTGAGTCTTAAATGATAATATGGGCTGGGGACTACAATTTTACTAATGCCTAAAGGGCTTGTGATGATATTCTGACTGAGTGTGGCTGAGGGCCAGATGCGAGGATACACTGATGGGATGTGAGGCCGAGAGCCTGGATGTGAGGATTATATATGGATCGAACTACACGCCGCAGTAGTATATTATATATGGATCGGACTGCACGCCGTAGTAGTATATTATATATGGATCGGACTGCACGCCGCATTAGTATATTATATGGATCGGACTGCACGCCGCAGTATGTATATATTGGATCGGACTACATGCCGCAGTGATATAGAGCTTGGGCTGTAGGAGCCCCTCCGAAGTCTGCACCCCCACAGTGAGCGTGGGTACCCATATGGATCGGGCTGCACGCCGCAGTGAGCTATGGATCGGGCAGTACGCTGCAGCGATATATGGATCGGGCTGCACACTGCAGCGGCTACTATGTGATACTGTTCTGAGAGTGATCGGAGAGAGAGAGCCCGAGGGGCTGAGAGTGTTGTTGAGAGTAAGCTCGAGGAGCTGGTTCATTTTTAGATATTGCCCGAGGGGTGAACTTTTATGTGCTCATCTTACATACTTATTTGCCTTTTTAAGTGTCATACTGTGGTATTTGTGCCTGGGCGCAGATTTTCTGTGCTTATCAGCACTAACTGTTTTGAAATCGTTTCTCGTAATTATTGAAAAGATCATTTTCAAAAGATATTTGAACTGAGCTAAAGTATTTTCTAAAGATTTCACATATTTCACTGTTTTTCTCAGACATTATACCCGGCATCTATACCGCATATTGGTTGCTTTACGTGGTTTCTTACTGCTCAATTATTATTGACTTCTATTACTCACTGAGTTGGAGTACTCACTTTACTCCCTGCACCTCGCATGCAGTTGCAGGTATTTATTCACCCGGTAGCGCGTATTAGTTGCGTGGAGGCTGAGTTGTAGAGATTTTACCGAGGTGACTGCCAGCGTTCACAGCACCACTGTCCTTCTAGGTTGTTCATTATTCTTGTTCAGTGTATTTTTAGATTGTAAAGTGGAAATTTCATTCTTATAGATGCTCGTGACTTGTGACACCCCCGGTTAGGGCTGTGTTGGGTTTTAATTACGTTAATTAATATCATTAAATCATATTCGAACTATTATTGAACTTATTAACTGCTTAAAAGTGGTGTTCTGAAGTGGTCTGGCTGGCCTTGTCTTCACGAGAGGCGCCATCACGACCGGAGCAGGGTTTGGGTCGTGACAAGTTGGTATCAGAGCCTAGATTACTAGGTCTCGCGAGTCATAAGTAGATTTAGTAGAGTCTCGTGGATCAGTACGGAGACGTTTGTATTTATCCTCGAGAGGCTGCAGAACCTTTAGGAAAACTTCACATTCTTGAATTCTTATTGTGCGTTCTTGATTCAGCTTGAAAAGAAACTTTTAAAATTCCTTCCACGCATTTGTATGCGCGCATGAGCGCTCAGTATCAGTTGTGCCTTGATGGCTTGTGATTCCCTGATCAAGGGTCGAGATGTAATCTCCGTGAGTTTGATGTTGCGCTAGTCTGGAGGTCTTGAGGCCGGATCTTTGCTTATGGCTTGAGCACCGAGGTGCTGATTGTGTGAGTAAGTGATTTGAACTTATATGTTCGGTATTGTCCCTATTAGCCGGAATGACAGTTGGATATCCATGTGATGAGTATTAGTACTGCAAGATGTATCTATATGACTTGGTAGTGACGAAGAAGTCTGCTAGATAATAGATGAACTGTTAAGTGTTCGATTCCTATCGTGATTTGATGTGTAGCCCGAACTATGGGCGCATGAAGAATATTTTTGTGTTTCCTAGTTGGGGAGTGAAGTGCATTAAATGTGGCAGTATGAGTTCAGGCCCAGGAAAGACTAAATGACTGTGTAATGGGTATAGCGGTGGAAGGTATGCTGAAATACTAAATTAAGGCGAAGCAGGTGGGTTATCTCCTGCGAAGTGTTTTTAAGTGGTATGATCCTTATGTGTATATTAGAAGATCTCATGTGTAATTGAAGGGTACGTGTTGAAATTTGAACTCAACTGATGTAGAGATGAATGTGAGATTTGTAGAGGATTACAGTACTAGATGATCTGTGTTTTCACAAACTTGTAGACGATTTGAGTTTAATCTCACTATGATGTTATGTCATCATTAGAGTAAAAGTATTATGGGTTATTGAGTGTGTCCTAATATATGGCTTCGAGCCAAGTTGGGGAGGTTGTTGTTGATTAGCTGATTGCACGGTTATATGCTATGTTGGTTCCGCTTTGAGACATGCTGGCGAATCAGTTCTAGTCACAAAAATTGAGCCGAGGATGGCACGAGTGAAGCAAAATTGTGATAGAAGTCATATTATGTTTTATAGAGTATGCGAATCACGGAATGTCTAGAGTGTTGTTGGTAAAGAAAGATCGGTGCATAGAGCGGGGAATTGCCTGGTTGTATTGGGATGAGGATTTCATTTTGCGACATCGGCGTGCCAATGAGGCACGGGTGGTTTTGTTCGTTAGGTCAGGTAAGTTGCAGTTTGAATAAGAGAGAATGACTTTCAAAAATGGTTCTAATGTGATCAAGAGTCTACAGGGAACAATCAGGTATCTTAAAGTTGCATGTGTGGTTAGAAACTGTGTTTTCATTGGAAGTGGTTCAGATTTGTGGTATTTCTATGTTACTTATGAGATTCTATGCATCAGTATCAGGAAAGTAAAGGTAACGAATTTAGATTCACAGGAAGTTCTTCAGGATAAAGTTTTGCGGAATGTGGTGTTTTTGAGAATATTCGAGGGAGAGTATTCAGCGGCTCATGGGTTTTAGACAGTGTGGTTCATGCTTGGGTCTCGTGTGGTAAGCCTTGGTGAGGCATTGTGGTGCTACGGCAAGAGGAAATTTCAAGTTGAGGATGGAACACAAGGAAATTTGGATAGGTGGAGTATCTTGGTAGAAGAGCGAATCGGTATGGTAAGGAGGTGATTAATGCTTTGCGTGTTTCGAGGCAATGAGTTCGTACAGGTATTTTGCAGCAAAGCTCTTGAGTTCTGACAGCTTGTTTAGTCTGGTCTAGTTAGAATGATTCAGTCCTGATAGTTTAGCTTGTGCAAATGGAATTGGGAAAGAATTCTTGTTGGGTTCCACCGTGGTTTGGAGATGTATATATTTTCTATGGGCATGCAGAGCATGGGATGTGTAGTGATTTTTCTTCTAGATGGGACCAATGGAGAGTTCTTAACTAGTTGAGTACGTAGATGTTTGTGGTTAGGAAGGGAGATGGAGTTCTCATGTTATCCTAGGGTGGTATGGTATATGCGATATGTTGTGGAGGAATGGGATTCGTGTGTGTAAGGTTACGGTTCAGTTCTAAATGGAAAGTCATTAAATTCTTAAGCAGCACAGGCAGTTTTAGGTGATTAGAGAATCAATCTTCAGATGATTAAGGAAATGGTGTTGCTAATCATAGTGATTTGACGAGGGTATATGTTTCAGTAAAAGGGCAATGTGATTAAGTTGATGGCACTTCGGTAGCATTGCGGCGCTTTCTTGTTAGGTCGATTGTCGATATCTGATTTTGTTTGATGGCACAGGGGAAATTTTAGAATATCTTTCGGGGAATGATTGGGTACTTGAGGTGTTATATGTATTTATACGGCAGAATTTGTGATCAGGTATGGTGATTCGTGTGCTATATGGAGTTGGAGACTGGAAGTTCTCATGTACAGACTATGTAGTGGATGTGGATCGTGTTTATCGGCACCGTTTAGCAGCTATTGGGATTTGGAGGCTCGAGTGGATCTTTCTTTGCTTGGTATGTTAGATTTTGGATATGATGTCGGGGTGTGGACTGGTTGTCTCGGTGTTGGGTTATTCTAGACTATTGCGCTATGGGCTATGCCGAAAAATGCCACGGGCTGAGTGGCGAGGTGCATCGGATTATGTTCTAGCATAGTGGTTTGTATTTCAAAGAACAGCAGATTTCTAGGAAGGACTGCTTTTCTTAATTAGGCCTTCATGATGAATGTCAGTGCAGAGGTTTCTACCAATGGTTCAGTTCCGGTGTTGAGGGACTTTTCGGATATATTTCTTATGGCGGGGTATGTCGCCAGGCGAGGTTGTGGATTTCAATATTGATTTGGTGTCGGGCACCGTATCGTACAGCTCCGGAAGGAGTTGTAGTAGTGGAAGGAGCAACTTCAGGCTCCTTGGTAATGAGTTCATTGGCAGGCTGATGTGGCTACGTATTCAGCTTGAGTTGCTTTTCGGTATTGCGAGACGTTATGGTTTGTTGGTTATGGGCACATGTGGTGCGGTTCTATTAGGGATTATAGTGAAAGTCGAGCGGGAAGAGTAATTGGGTGTTGCTCGATAAATGGAGTGTTGGTTATGACCTATCGGGTTGCGTGTTGTATGTTATTTGTTTCACCGTGGGTGTAATGAATTGTTGGTGTTCTAGACATCAAATTGTGTGTGGCTATCGATTTTAAGCGTATCAACTTGAGGTGTTTCATGTGTAACAGTATTTGGATAGGATCGCGCATTGTGGCGAGGCCACGTGGAGATATGACCTTTCGGGGTAGATTCAGGTATTCTATTTCTATGATGTGAGACAGGGTCTCAGCCTTGTATTGTGATGGTACAGAGGAGCTTGAGGTACAGCTCTTTCGTTTGAGTCATTTTTCATGATTTGAGTATGTTCATACCGTTTCTTATTGGTGCGTGTATTATGCAAGTTGTGTCTTAAGTCTGTATTGATGTGTCATATCACCAGAGTGGTGTGTTGGGTTCGAAGTGATCGTTGGGGTCATTAATGAATACGAACGGATTTGATTTCAGCATGTTTGAGGGGTAAATATTGAGGTTCGGTTCAGAAAACAGAGGAGAAATGGCCTCATGAATGGTTGATCTGAGCAATGATTATGGTTTATTGCATGTTTCAATTACCGTTGGCAGTATATGAAAGTGTTGGAAGGAGACCTTGGCTAATAAGAGATTTCTATCGGTATTTGGTTGTTGTGGGCAGCAGATGTGAATAGAATTTATCGTTTCGAGTGTTTGGGTTATGTAGAATATCATATGATTGCACCTAAGGTTGCAGGTATGGGCTATTACAACTGGTTCAGACTTATTCTGAATATAGGTGTGAGGTTCTGATCTTATGTATGATTCCGAAAAGTAAAATGTGGTTCTATGATTTATGGGCTAGACTGGATTGTGTGATTTTAGTTAAAACGTGTTATCGGACCCATGTGAGATAGCGCGACGTGGGGTCACCCCCGGGTTTATGCTTGATAAGGTCGTTCAGCTTTTGGTTGGCTTCTAGGACAACTCTGGGTACGCTCGAGGACGAGCGTTTGTTTAAGTTGGGGAGGATGTGACGACCCGACCCGTCGTCTCATGAGTTACCGCTTTGTTTTCCCCATTTCCTATTTCTTTATGCTTCATTATCAGTGTTTGGTGTGAACGAGTTGATTTGGATTGGTTTTAGCAGGAAATGAAACACTTAGTCTCTTTAAGGAAGGTTTGTTTTGGAAAAGTCAATCGGACGTTGACTTATGTATTAGAGGGCTCGGATTTGAATTTCGATGATTCGGTTAGCTTCGGGGGATGATTTGTGACTCAGAAGTGTGATCGGAATTGATTTTGGAAGTCCAGTGTAGAAATTAGCTCGTTTTGGCGAAGTTAGTATTTTGGCGGTTTCCGGTTAATAGGTGAGATTTTGATCCGAGAGTCAGAATGGAATTCCGAAAGTTGTTGTAGCTTCGTTAGGTGATTTGGGATATGTGCGCAAAATTTGAGGTCATAGGACGTGGTTTGGTCGGGTTTTTTATCGAAAGTGTATTTCAGAAGTTTTTAGAAAATTAGGCTTGAATCCGATGAGAATTAATAATTTTAGTGTTGTTTGATGTGTTTTGATGATTGGAATAAGTTTGGATGATGTTTTAAGATATGTTGGTACGTTTGGTTGAGGTCCCTGGGGCCTCGAGGTGATTTCGGATGGCTAACGGGAATTTTTGAAGTTGGAAATTGCTGCAGAAATGCAGCAGTCAGTGAAGAGCAATTTTGCTCTATGCGATCGCATAGAAGGTGTTGCGATCGCATAGGGTTAGCTACAGTGCCCTGGAATTTTGTTCTATGCGATCGCATAGGGTTAGCTACAGTGCCCGGGAATGTTGTTCTATGCGATCGCAGGAGCTCTAATGCGATCGGATAGGGTTAGCTACAGTACCCGGACAGAATGTTAAAAATATTTCATCCGCGAACCAAACCCATTTTTCCTCCATTTTTGAACAACCTTGAGAGCTTTTGGACGGGAATTGAAGGGGTTTTGACTGGAAGTGATTGGAGATAAGCCATATGAACTAAATACATGATTATATTGTGAAATCATCCTTGAAATTCATGAAAATATAGCCAAATTGAAGAACTAGGGCTTGAGAATTTGAAATTTGATTTGAGCATTTGATAGGCCATTTGAACTCGGATTTGAGAGTTCTTGGTATGTATGAAATCGTGGCGAGATAAGGAATCCGGTAATGCTAATTTCCTAATTTTTTGAGAAGTGGGCCCGGGGCTCGGGTTTTGCTAATTTCGAGATTCTTGATATTTTTCGATTGTTTTCGATTGGGTATTGTTCCCTTAGCATATTGTGATGTAGTCGCTCTGATTTTGGTTAGATTCGATGCGTGGGGAGGCCGATTTGAGGGGCAAAGGCATCGCGAACTAGAGATTTCACCGGTTCGAGGTGAGTAATGATTGTAAATGATATCCTGAGGGTTTGAAACCCCTGATTGCACATCGTAGTGCTATATTGAGGTGCCGGAAAGTGGGCGTGGGGTAGAGCACCACTGGGGATTGCGACTTGGTCCGTCCCGATTGATGAATTTACTTCGTATTTGACTGGAATTTATTTGTTATCACTGTTGTTTGGGCTGATTGCCATATTTGGGCTTCGTGCTAACTATTTGAATCCTTCGGGGATTATTTTCACTGTTTCCTCGTTGTTTTGACTTATTACTTGAACTCAGTCATATTGTTTCTCCACTATTTTACAACTCCGCCACTTTTACTCAGATTTGAGTCTTAAATGATAATCTGGGCTGGGGACTACTATTTTACTAATGCCCGAGGGGCTTGTGATGATATTCTGATTGAGTGTGGCCGAGGGCCAGATGTGAAGATACACTGAGGGATGTGAGGCCGAAAGCCTGGATGTGAGGATTATATATGGATCGAACTGCACGCCGCAGTAGTATATTATATATGGATCGGACTGCACGCCGCAGTAGTATATTATATATGGATCAGACTGCACGCTGCAGCAGTATATTATATGGATCGGACTACATGCTGCAGTATATATATATTGGTCGGACTGCACACTGCAGTGATATAGCACTTGGGTTGTAGGAGCCCCTCCGGAGTTTGCACCCCCACAGTGAGCGCGGGTACCCATATGGATCCGGTTGTACGCCGCAGTGAGCTATGGATCGGGCTGCACGCCGCAGCGATATATGGATCGGGCTGCACGCCGCAGCGGCTACTATGTGATATTGTTCTGAGAGTGATCGGAGAGAGAGAGCCCGAGGGGCTGAGAGTGTTGTTGAGAGTGAGCCCGAGGAGCTAGTTCAGTTTGAGATATTTTCCAAGGGGTGAACTTTTATGTACTCATCTTGCATACTTATTTGCTTTTTTACCTGTCATACTGTGGTATTTGTGCCTGAGGGGCGGATTTTCTGTGCTTATCAGCACTAACTATTTTGAAATCGTTTCTCGTAATTATTGAAAAGATCATTTTCAAAAGATATTTGAACTGAGCCAAGGTATTTTCTAAAAATTTCACAGATTTCGCTATTTTTCTCAGACATTGTACCCGGCTTCTATGCAGCATGTTGGTTGCTTTACGTGATTTTTTGTTGCTCAGTTATTATTTACTTTTATTACTCACTGAGTTGGAGTACTCACTTTACTCCCTGCACCTCGCGTGCAGTTGCAGGTATTTATTCATCTGGTAGTGGGTATTGGCTGCGTGGAGGCAGAATTGTAGAGATTTTAGCGAGGTAACTGCTAGCGTTCGCAGCACCACTGTCCTTCTAGGTTGTTCATTATTCTTGTTCAGTGTATTTTTAGACTGTAATGTGGAAATTTTATTCTTATAGATGCTCGTGACTTGTGATACCCCCGGTTAGGGCTGTGTTGGGTTGTAATTACGTTAATTAATATCATTAAATTATATTCGAACTATTATTGAACTAATTAATTGCTTAAAATTGGTGTTCTGAAATCGTCTGGCTGGCCTTGTCTTCACGAGAGGCGCCATCACGACCGGAACAGGGTTTGGGTCGTGACATAAAACCGTTACTATATTATTTATGCAACAGTTCTAAACCGTTACCATATTATTTAAAGCAACACTTATATAAGTTATTGCTACGGTTATGTGGGATATAGCAACGGTTTCTTTAAGCTATCTTAGCGGTTATATATGTATTTGGAACGGTTTATAGATCTTTCTGGAACACTTTATAGGACCTATTGCAACGGTTTATATTATTTACTGGAACACCATTTGTGTCCTATTGCAACGGTTCTGGTAGGCTAGTGTATTAGTTTAGTTAAAACTAAAATATAGCACCTATTATAAATAAATATTTATATATATAATAAATTATAATAACACTAAAATTTAAATACATCATAAAATAAAACTATTAATAATATAAAATTATCCACCAAGCAAATAATATCCATAAAGCAAATGTTCTACCCCATGAGTGCCTAAGTTTAGTACATTTCAAGAGAGTAAGTAAGTTTCAAAAATGTTGGTAACAAAAGATTCCTAGAACATTGATCTAAAATAATTCAAAATTCTTCTCAATTAAGGTCTAGTTCTTCATTGTCTTCATCATCTATTTCATGACACCTACAAAAGAGGATAAATAAAGTTATTACCCTTCAAGAGAATCCGGTCTAAGAATACTCATTGCACAAATTGCCATGAAAAAAGAAAAGAACATGAAAACTCCAGAATCAATAACAGTAGTTGCAAAACAAAAAAAAAACTACAAAATGAAGTTCAAATCTTCCAAGTTGGCCATAAGATGCCAAGCCATGAACTGTTTGCTAATGCAGTTATGACCATAGTACCTTCTGAACTGGTGTATTTTATTTTTTTTTTCCTTATGAAACTTAAGGATGAAGTTGATTTAAGTTGTAAGTCAAAAAGTATTACTTTCTCACACATATCCATTACTCTCTGTCTTCTTTTATTTTTAACTATTCTAATCTCTCCTCCTCTCCCCAAAGACAATGTATTAATAAAAATAATTATCACTTCTCCCATCTAATTATGATCATTCCATGTTTCTGTTAAAAGGGTAGAAGATGAGAAAAAGAAGAAAATAAGCCAATGAATAAGCAGACTATTAGGCAGAAATGAGGCCACAATTTAAGCCCATCTTGCATTAAGAAGAGTATCTCAAAAAAAGAGGTCCTCGATGGAAAGAAATCAAAATTTCACTTATCTATTCATTTAAAGATGGAATGAGGACTTCACCAACCAACTTCTAGTGCAATCTAAAGATGGAGTTTGTGGGATTAATTTTTCTTATTGAACTCAGAAACTGGGAAGCAGATCAAGTCCAGGAGGTTCACATATGACATCAGTTTACACATTGGATTCTAAAAACAAATTCTAATACTGAAATAGGCACATCTATAGGGAGAAAAAAGGATATTACCATCTCCACTCTGCCTTGAACCAAAGCAAAATCCCAACCAAGGAATGAGGAAAAGAAGAAGAAATAGAAGAAGCTGTATAACATTTGGTACGTACTGACCGTGATTGTTACTACCAGCAGATGGTCGACTATTTACTTGAACAACAACTTGTTGTGCAGAGGAAGCTTCTACAGGTGAACGTGCACTAAATCTTAAGAAGTCAGGATCAAGTCGCAATTCTGGGTTCAACAACCTTGTTCATTTGAAACTGCAGTTGCTTCCTCAATTGCAGGTCAATTTGCCTTCAAAATGCATGCCAAACATTTACAGCCAAGCAATTTTCTAAAGCAACCAACCAAACAATTCATTTGAATAAAAAGAAACAACTGTTGCCACACTTAGTGCAAAATAAGAAGTACATAGCTGAAAAATTATGCAGGCAAATGTACAGAAGTTTTCACCCGAAACTGGCAGCAAAATAGTGTAGAAATCACACTCAAAACTCAAAATAGTGGAGTTATCAACAGCTTTTGAACTGGACAGCAGCTCACAAAATGCAGAATTTACAACTGCAAGAATAACACAACTGAAATAACTGAAGAAAAATCACAAAGCAATCACTGGAAAGTCACATATGAAAGGTTCAACAACCTTGTTTCACTTGAAACTGCAGTTGCTTCCTCAATTGTAGGTCAATTTGCCTTCAAAATGCATGCCAAACATTAAACTTTATTCTCTTCCTTTTGTTTTTGTCCCCAAAAATTGATTGCTGAAATTACAAGTTTACATCCTTTTACTTCATCTCCAGGAAGGGAGATTACTATCGCTACTTAGCAGAGTTCAAATCAGGGAATGATCGTAAAGAGGCAGCTGATCAGTCACTTAAAGCTTATGAGGTTTCTTTTGTTCCACACTATCTTATTTGGCTCAATCTTCTTCTATGTCTAGCTGCAGCATTTGTTTCCTTGTTGTTTATGATTACAAATTATGTTTTTATTTATTTAGTTTTTTGTCTTCTTCTTAATTAAGCTTATTGCTCTATTTTTTTAGGTTGCTATTGCCACAGCTAGCGCAGATCTTGCTCCTACTCACCCAATTAGACTTGGACTTACATTGAACTTCTCAGTCTTCTACTATGCCAGCAAAGTTGTGCATAATGCCTACAAAATCAAGTGTTCCCAAGGCAAATTTACAACACTTGAAGTTTTAGTTGACAAGGGTGCAACAATAGGCCAAGCAACCCAAACTATCATGTATTGCAATGTATTAACTCTTTCACTACTTCCTGAGCAACCAAATATAAGCAGGCAGCAAGTTGGTGATAGCTTTCCTTCTGTTCTATTTTTCGCTCAGAGCATTAAATTGAAGATAGGAGTGTTATCCATCATCTCCTAAAATAGCATGTCACATCACTTGAGGTAATTGGATGATTATTATGGCAACTCAAGATTGCCTTCTTTTTCAGTTTTCTCCTAAATAGACAAAGATACGAGATTTTGAACTAAAGTATTTCAATCAAATAGGATCAGAGAGATGGAATAGCAATGGTAATTAGAATAGCTTAGGAAAAAATCGAAAGTAGGTGCATATATACCAGCAATTGATTCGGCAGGAGTCCATGTTTGTTCATTAGTCCACCTTCACGAAGGAAATAAAGTTACTAGCTATATGAGATAAAATCCAAATTACAAACAAAACACATTTTAAGCATCTCCTCATGTTGAAAAGCATTTGATCGCATTTAGACACTAATTACAAACATCGTCCATGGAGTTTAATAAAACCACTTAAAGAATCATAACCAGAAAAAGCAACACATTAAGGAACTCAAATCAAAGAAGCTTAGAGAAATAGCACACAACTTAACAGACTAACAAATTGGTCACTATTATCTATACCACAATTGTGGAGTACCAGTTTAGTTCACCAGTCTTCTTCATGCTAAAGGTCATTTTAGTACTGAATTTATCAGACGTAAACCTAAATAAATAACATAGCTCCATTTAATGATTCCCAAGGTTAAGAGCAAAAAATATTTTACCGATTCAGTTGTGGAACATTAGGATATAGAGAAGTAAAAATATTTACACTTATTAAGTATCTCTTTTCCACCCCATAACTTCTAAGAAACAAGATGAAAGATTTTTATAGTTCTCAGAAGAAAGAATCATTTATAATGTTGTGCTGCCTACTTTCTACTCAAACATCAATCTGTAAAAGAACTTTGTGTAAAACTACTACTACTATGCGAAGCTGTTTCATGTAAAATCAATATTATCACAAAAATATCAAGTCCTTTTCACAAATATGAGAAGCTGCTTCATGTAAAACTACTACTTTATGTAAAACTACTACTACTATGAGAAGCAGCGTCATGTAAACCAATACTATCACAAAAATATCAAGTCCGTTTCACAAATATGAGAAGCTGCTTCATGTAAAACTACTACTACTATCTTTCTACATTAACAAGACTTTCACCCCATGAAATAAAATGCTAATTAATACTAATCAAAATTAATTCAAAAAATTTGTAGAAATGCACAAATTTAAGACTCTAAATCACTTATCAACCTAATACTATAGATTATATTTTTACTTCAAGAAAATAAAAGAATACTACTATTTTTTATACTCATTTCTTACGTATATTCTTCTGTATTATTTGCATACCTCTTCTAAATCAAAGCAAAACAAAGTCCATCATTTTCTTTATGATGGACTTTCAAACAGTGAAGAAAATTAAATTATAACACCAAATTCAATTCCAGTTAATACTCCATGAAACCAGCAGTAGCAATATTCATTGGATTTGTAACCGGAAAACCTTCGGAGAAGTGCCGGAAAGACCGACTTGCATAGACATAGAGAGAGTAAAAGTGACAAAGTAAATCTAAAACTCGACTAAGAGAAGATTTAGTAAATCTGAAATTCGGCCATTAATGGAGTTTGTATTAATGGAGTTTGGCAAGAAAAGAGTTCATTGAGGGGAGTTTGGATGTGTCGATAGTACTTTTTTTTAAAGCAATGCTAAAGCACTTCATCGAGAAAAAACAAAATCCAAACTACATAGCCAAATATAAAATTCTAGAGTTTACTCGTCATAGTTATATCAAAATGATCCTCAAGATAACATCCTCAAAACAAAATAAAATAAAATTAACATAATATTACCATCAGTTGATAATTAGCATTCAATCGAGAGGAATCTCGACATCACCATCATCAATCTCTTGCTGCAAATCCTTAGGATCCTTGCCATCTACCGTACAGCCAACTGATACACACGTGCCCAAAAGCTCCTTCACTGTTCTAGTCAAATCCTTCGCCATCGATCTCGGCTTCATCACCTTAGCGATCTTGATGACATCATCGAGCGAGATGTTACTGTTATGCTTGATGTTTTTGTTCTTCTTACGGTCACGTTCCGGCTCTTTCAACGCCTTGATGACGAGTGCGGCGGCAGAGGGAACGACGGAGACTTTAGCTTGACGGTTTTGGATGGTGAGTTTAACGGTGACTCGGAGACCTTTCCAGTCCTTGGCAGTTTCCTTTGCGATGTCTTCACCGATTTTTTTAGGGGAGTGTGACGACCCAAAGGGTCATCACCGGATTTCTCCCTTTTTCCATGCTTTCGAGGCCTTTAAAACCTCACTTTTAGTTTCCTCGATTTGCGTGCACAGTCCGGGCGCACAACCGGAAAGCTTTTATGTTGAAATATGTGAAATCTGTGAAAAATTTAAAGAATTTTAATATTAATATGGTTAAAGTTGACTTC
>MU741686.1:0-32917 GCA_026770625.1 Nicotiana glauca
TCAATTGATCATATAGTAAATCAAGGAGTTATGAATTCGAACTCAGTATTGAATTCAGTCAGAAAAATAGGTCCACATCAGTCAAAGAAAGAATCAAAACAGATTCATAGGAAATCGACCCCCCAAAATTAAGGTTATTTTGAAAGGGGAAGTCTGACAATAAAGAGATGCACAAACTTAAACATGCGAGGCTAAATTAAACTGAGTAGTCATGTAATCAAAGAGCAGAAGAACATAGCCATAAATGGAATTAAAAGTTCTCGCAGAGCTAAGCAAGAAATCAGAAGCACGAACGGAGTTTAGACAGTTAGGGTTTTGAAATTAGACAGGCAGCAGACAATCACACATAAAACTTGGAAAACCCCCAAAATCTAGGGTTTTCATCACATTTCGAATGTAAAGAAGCATAGGCGAAGATGAACTCAAAAAGAACATAAACATTCGTGAAAAGCATAATGAAAGCAAAGAACACAGTAAAGAAGCTACTCGGAAACCCTAGAAACAACACGGTAAGAAAAATACATAGAAATACTTAGGAACTACAGTAAAAGTAAAAGAAATCACAGTTGAGCAAATAAAACAGAAAATCGGAGAAACCCTAAGTTTTACGAAGATGAACAATTCGAAAACAAAATCGACAAAAATGTGGAAAACACTTTGAAATATTATAAAATAACATAGATCTGAAGCAGATCTTAAAGTGAAACAAAGATGAAGAATCTCGGAACTTAGGGTTTCAGAAAAAACCCTAGAAATGGCCATAGAACTTGAATCGGAGAGCTTATGAGCTGGGGGCTTCAAGGTCAGACCTTGAATCTTCATGCAAAAGGAGGATAAGGGTGAGTGGGGGTAGATATAGATTACACAAGGCCTGAGAGGCCATGATTTTTGGTGGAATAAGGTCGGAGCCCGGCGGAGAGAGCTAGGGTTTCAGAGGGGCTTGGGAGCGTTTGAGAGACGAAAGGGATACAAGGGCGGCTGCTGAAGAGAAATGATTAGTGTTAGGGGGGCTATTGGATTAAAAAAGGAAGGGGTTAACGTGGACCGTTGATCTAAATGATCAACGGTCGAGATTAAGGGGTGCGTGGGTAGGGTTTATTTAATTGGGTCTGGGTCAAATAATTTTTGAAATTGGGTAGTGTAATTGGGGGTTAGATTGGGGCTGGAATTGGGCTAAAAATTGAAACTAAAAAGGGCTACAATTTAAATAGCCAATTTTCCCCAATTTTAATTTTTATAAAATAGTAAATGATGTTCAAAAATTAAATTAAAATAACTGAGTTAATAAACAATGCATAAGTACTAATTTAAAAATATTAGGAATGATTTTTTGATTAAAAATGCTATTAAATCGAGAAATAGGCTAAAATTACAATTTCATGCAGTTTTAATTTAAAAATACCAAATGGTATTGTAAAATCATTTAAAAAGCATGTAAATTATATTTTTTGTATAAATGTGAGAATAAAATAAATTATTCACCAAAATGACAATTTTTGGAAATAATTATTGGATTTTATAGTGCAAAATAGGTCATAAATTTGTTTTAAAAATCCTTAAAAATGTGGAAAAATACCAAAATTTTTGTGGATATTTATACATGCATATACATGCTATTTTGTAACTATTTTGAGTATAAAATACATAAAGAAAAATTGGGTATCAACATATGTATATTTTTAATGAAATTTCAATTGGTGGTATTAATGCCATGCATTCTTTCCAATGGAAAGGATTTAAAAATATGCAAAGGAATATACTTGCGGAAGAGTTCTCATTCAAACAAAAAAGCTTACCATCTGATGGCAATCCTCTAGGCATTCAGGCGTGGGTGCACAATACAAGCGCACACTTCAGTGAACTCTTAGACTTTTGGGCACACGTAGACTATGATAGTCTATCTTACCAACTGATGGTAGTAATGCAACAACAACACAATACAGTTGAGCATGAGAATAGAATTAAAAGAAAGCACTCGATAAGATCAAAAGCGTGGATACAAAAGCCATGGCCAATGGTCCACATTGAAGCCATGTGCTTTGGATTATTAAAAAGAAGATCTTTGGGGGTAGTGTTAAGCAAACCAAAATCATGGGGGGAAGCATGGGAATTGTCATATGACAACAACACACTCATACCAAATATTGTCATCAACAACACCCAACTGGGATGTCCACGTACGAGGTATTAGGCAGTGAGTTCCAGTGGCACAGCTCAACTGCGAGCAACTTTTCATGGATGAAAACCAATTACGTAAGCGGCTATTTCACAAGGAAGTCAAATCTACAGGGATCGAACGAAATAACATAAGGATAATATGTGCAAATAAGGGCCAGAGCAATGCAATTGATCGACAAACCTTCTGCCTCAATAGCACGACCTCATTTACACCTGAAAGTATTAATGCATCGGTCACGCAAGGTAAAACAAATGTGTGTATACTCAAAAAATATGTTATTCAATAGAAAAGGAAAGTCCAACATCAACATGCGCAAAGAGGTCAAGTGTACAAATGCTGGTCAGTGGCTCAATTTGCAGCATTGCGCAAGGCGTATCAAATGGAGATATTACTACATTTTCATAATCTTATATATTATTTGTTATACGTCAACGCTTATTCTAGATCATATGTGATATCAATGTTGAGCTTTTATCAATATTGATAGTAGGAAGCATTTAATCGTCAAAGTTTATTTTTCACATTTTGTAAGACCACCAGATACCCTATTTTGACTTTGTATTTTAATTTATAAAAACTAGTCCTAGGCGATGTCCTAGCGGATTGCCAAAAAAAAGGAGTTATAGATGATTTGATTGATAAAGGACAAGATGCTTTTGTTCCTGGTGGGGTGATCAATGATAATATCATATTTAGCCATGAATTAAAAAGGGGTATGGGGGGAAAGGAATATCACCAAGATGCATGATCAAGATTAACATGCAAAAAGCATATGATTCACTTGAGTGGGTGTTCCTGGAGTAGGTGCTTATTGGGTTGAACTTTCTTGATACATTCGTGAAATGGATTATAACTCGTGTATAAATAATATCCTACTCTATTGTAGTTAATGGGAAGGCAACTACTCCATTTGCTGCAAATAGAGGGGTGGGGCAAGGGGACCCCCATCTTTATATCAGTTTGTAATAGCAATGGAATACCTCACTAGGCTGCTTAAGACTCTAAAGAACAATCCTAATTTCAACTATCACCCTAGGTGTGCAAAGCTGAACTTAGTGCAGTTGGGATTTGCAGATGACCTGCTTCTATTCTGTAAGGGAGATGTGATATCGGCAAAGCTACTGTTTGCCTGTTTTGAAAGCTTATTTAAGGCATCTAGACTAGTAGCTAACCAGGAGAAAAGTTCTATATATTTTGGAGGGGTTGCCCCTAACATACTACAAGAAATCCTGCAAACTTTGGGTTTCCAAGCTGGCACACTGACCTTGAGATACTTAGGTGTACCTCTGAGCTCAAAGAGGCTGTCAGTTGGGAAATGTCAACTACTATTAGACAAGATGACAGGAAGGATCACTACCTGGACAGCAAAACTATTGTCTTATGCAGGAAGATTGCAGCTGATAAAGAGTGTACTCACAGCTATACAAAATTTCTGGTCTCAAATTTTCATAATGCCTAAAAAGATCATATAGGTGACTGAAGCAATTTGCAGAAACTACCTCTAGAGAGGAGTAGCTGAGGGGTCCAAAAAAGCTCATATTACTTGGGAAAAGCTATGCTTGTCAAAGGCTGCAGGTGGATTAAACATAACATATATTGGCTTATGAAACAAAGCAGCTATCCTAAAACACAACTGGAGTCAGGGGCAGAAAAAAGATAGATTGTGGATCAAATAAGTCCACACATATTATATAAAGGAGAATTGATGCATAAAGTAAAGCCAAAACAAGCATCCCGGGTTATGCAAAAGATACTCAATGCAGGAAAATATATTGAAGAGGCTCGGCTAACAGTTGAGGAGATTATGAGCAAGAAAGAGTTCTCCATAAGGGAAATGTACAACAACATAAGAGGTAAATATTACAGAGTTCATTAGAGGAGACTGATATAGTCCAAGGTGGTCTTTCATATTATATACGGCTGCATATAATAGACTATATACAAGAGACTTGGGGGATGCAGAGTAGTCCGCTATGTATTATATGTGACGAAGAACAGGAAACGATGGAATACTGATTCTTTGAGTGCAATGTAGCAACTAGAATCCGGAAAAAATTACTCACATGGCACGGTATAAATAGAGCTACAATGGGGTGGTCTGAGGAGATAACATGGAAAATAAATAATGCACGAGGGAAATGTGGGAAAGAAGAAATATATTGAATGACATTAGTAGGGAGCATCTACTATTTCTGGCAGGAAAGGAACCTAAAACTATTTCAGAACAAATGTAAATCAGAGGAGGTGATTGTGAAGTTGATTATACAAGATATACATTGCAGAGGAAGCAAAGTAACAAGACGAGCAAAGCAGATGGCCAGCCTAAACTTATACCCATGAAGCAACAAAGGAAAAAGTCGAACCAGGTGCAATAAGATACAAGATACTAAGCAAAAGGATTTTTGAATATTAGAATTAGTAGAGGAAGCTAGAGATGCACACTAAAGTTAGGGCTACATGTCCTACTTTAGGATGAAGACATATATAATTGTACAGAACATTCAGAAAAATAGAAAATTTATTTACCAAAAAAAAAAAATAATGGAACTTTTCCTTTTGACGTGCTTTTCATCTTCAAAAGTTCTTTTTCTATTTTGTGAATGAGTCAAGAATGGAGTAAATTTTATCCATGGTCACTCAACTTTTGTGTTGGTTATCCAAAAGTCACTTATCTTTTTTTGGTTACATAAAATCATTCAACTTTGTGTTCATTACACAAAAAGTCACTTTTCTTTCTTTTGTTACACAAAAGTCATATTTTTATTTGAAAAGTCTATTATGCCCTTGTTATTATATAAACCTTCATATTTATGTAATACCTTCTATATTATATACTATATAATATACTTTTACCTATATATTTTATTTATAAATAAAATAAATTAATATTATTTTTATAATATATTCGTATATTTAATTGTTTCCTAACGTTAATTTCAAAATATATTAGTACTTAAAATCCCTCACTTATTTGGTGAGAGTTAAAATCCTGAACCACAAATTACTACATTTTCATAAACCACAATCCTGAACCACGCCTGTTCTGTGGACTCAGGGACTTCAAATTTGGTGAGAGTTAAAATCCTGAACCACAAATTATCTTGATAACATGTAGTATAGGTGTATAACAGTTTGCACTCCTTACTTATTGCTCCGCAGACTTTAGTCTATGTATACATAAACTGACAGTTATTTTATGAACTTATAATTTAGTAATGTATATAAAATATTACATTATCTATTTAACACTATGTAAAGGTCGATCGAGACATGAACGTAAGCATAAACTTAAAGTATCTGAATAGACAGAAATTAAGTTGGAGGCACTGTATAGGGCAAAATTCTGCCCAATGCCGTGACCACGACTCTGGGCTAAACAATGGTCGTAGTGAGGGTACGCCCCCAGAATATCGGAGCGAAAGCGCGTTAACAAGTCTCGTCGTCCCCTCGAGGATGCACGACTTATTTTTATATTATTTTTCTTTATTATCTCGAGGAGATCCTCCTGTTATATAAAGGAGGATCCCAATGTTGTAAAGGCCAGATCCTTTTTGCTAATAGAAACTCTCTCTCTCTCTCTCTCTCTCTCTCTATTTTTCTCTCAATCTCTCTCTCTATCTCATTACTCTTTGGAACACTCAATATAGAAAAAGCAATAAAAGATATTATATACATTTCTAGGTCTCATTATATTCGATTATGATTTACCTTTAATCTATTTTTGATTGTATTTGCTTGCTAAGTATTCATTAACTTTCAAGTCGAACAATTTGGCGCCGTCTATGGGGATTTCGGCAATCGAAATCATAGTTTGCACCTAGAAATCTCAAGAACAAACCACCTTCCTTCACATCCTATCGATACCAAAAATGGTAGAAAATGACGCAAGATTGAAAGCAATAGCTGGTGTCACAACCAACCTCATTGGCCCCCTCAACGAAGCAGGTAGAGAAAACATCTTGAGCACAACACCTGGTAGCATTCAAGAGGGAGAAATCTCACCCTCTCCATCTGAAGATCTGACGATATTGCACGAAAAAGGGGCTTCCACATCTGTGGTCAAAGAAACCCCACCCCCAGCGGTCAAGAAACTACTAGAAGAATGGTTGATGAACACCCTAGGCAGATCACCCTATGCAGCTTACTCGAGAAATCGCACCAAAACAATGCTAAGAACTCAGTGACGACTGATATCGCTACCACCAGCGAACACGACACTATACGAACAAACAACAACCACTCCAATGACCAGACCAGCAATGGCACACTTGCAGCCATCCTAAAGAAAATGGAAAGCGAAAATAAGGCACTTCGAGATCAAATAAAAGAGCATCAAGAAAGGTTGGAAAAAATTCCCGGTGCCCCTAAGTTACGACTAAAGCGCGACGTGGAAAGATTCGTCGAATAGCCCTATAGCGAAGAAGCTGCGCCTCATCCGATCCCAAAAACCTTCAAAATGCTGCCTTATTTAAGGATATATGGCGGGACGACAGACCCCGAAGACCACCTGATCCACTATGCGACTGCTGTGAAAGGTAATGATCTTTCAAAGGAACAAGTACCATCTGTACTGCTGAAAAAGTTTGGGGAAATGTTAACGGGAGGGGCGTAACGTGGTACTCGCAACTGCCAGCCAGAACAATATCGACATTCGAAGAAATGGCAGATAAATTCGACACCGCCCATGCAGGAGCAAAGAAAGCTGAGGCCCAAGTCAACGATATATTTGCCGTCCGGCAAACCGCAGGTGAGGGACTCAGGGACTTCTTGGCCAGATTCAATAGAGTAAGGATGAGCCTACCAAACATATCGGAAGGCATGGTAGTAGCAGCCTTCTAAAACGGGCTGAGCAGAGATGGTTCAAGAGCAACCAAAAAGCTACTGAGCCGACTCATGAAGTATCCCCTACAACATGGGAGGAGATTCACAATGCCTACTGCGCCGAGGTACGAGCGGACGAGGATGATCTCAACGGACCAACCCAGCAGCTCACGACGATACAGTCAGAAGCAAGAAGGGATCGGCGCAGCGAAGGCTGATGGGAACAATCCTCACGTTTCAACAAAGAAAGGCATCAGCCTTACACCAGATCCTCGCATCCACCGCCACCCAGACACATAGAAGCACTGCAACAACATGTCGCCCCGCTCCATAACGAAAGAGGTATGCCTCATTTACTATCTACCCATAACTTTTGCGTGTCTTCTTCAGAAATAGTGTACGCACTGGAGAAGCAGGGCATCAAAGTACAATGGTCGCAGAAAATGAAATCAGACCCCGCCACAAGGAAATCAAATGTCATATGCGAGTTCCACCAGGAACGAGGACACAAAACCGAAGACTACATAGGGCTATGGCAGGAGGTAGTCAGAATGCTGAACCAAGGATACCTGAGGGAACTGCTCGGCGATAAAGGAAAGATAAATTTCGCACGGGGGCGGGAACAACCTCAGGGACCGCCAAAACCACCTTCGCCAGCATGCGTCATCAATATTATTGTCGGAGGAGGCGATGATTCAGCGATCAATCATGTAAAATTCACCACCTCGCACAAATTAAAGCGAACTATCGCCCACGAACGGTATGACGACTTCGAAGAAAGTATCACCTTCGATAAGTCTGATGCCGACGGTTTGTCTTTTCCTTACTATGATGCTTTAGTCATAACTTTACATATTGCTGACACTGACGTTAAGAGGATCATGGTTGATGACGGAAGCAGCGCTTGTATTATCCATCCAAGAGTCCTCGCTCAAATGTGGCTCGAAGATAAGATAATACCATGCTGCATAACACTAACTGGTTTTAACAATGCAGTGGAACGAACCTCCGGGAAGGTATCATTGCCAATTTTAGCAGGGGGAGTTACACTGGAAACCACTTTCCACATCATAAACCAGGAAACAGCCTACAACGCCATCATAGGACGACCATGGATACACGCCATGAGAGCAGTCCCCTCAAGCTTCTACCAAGTGATCAAGTTCCCCACCCCTTGGGGAGTGTATATCATTCGGGGCGAGCCGCGCACAACACAAGAGTGCTACCGAATCGCTCAAGACTGCTCACACACCAAACAGTTGAAAGGTGCTAGTGCGGAGGCATAGCAATCAGCCGTGTCGGGGACTAAGGTCAACCTAACAACGGACGCCATAAAAGATCCGGATATCGTAGAAGCCTGCAAAGCGATGGTCGAGGATCTCGACCCGGTGCAACTGGACAGCACCGACCACACCAATAAAGCCTACATCGGACACAGCCTCTCCGATCCATGTAAGTACCATGAATTCCTTACTAACCACGCAGATCTTTTTGCTTTTTCTCATTCAGATATGCCGGGAATACCAAGAGACATCGCCACCCACAAACTGAATGTCGACCCACTATATCCACCTGCACAGCAAGTCAGAAGGAAGTTCAATGCGTCAGCGAAGAGGTAGATAAGCTATGGCTAACGGGTCCATAAGGGAATCAAAATCTCCCCAATGGGTCGCCAACGTTATGATGGTCAAGAAGAAAAATGGGAAATTGAGGATGTGCGTTGATTTCACCGACCTTAACAAAGCATGCCCAAAAGACTCATTCCCATTACCCCACATCGACCAGTTGATCGACGCCACAGCGGGACATGAGCTGCTAAGCTTTTTGGATGCCTACTCCGACTACAACCAAATCATGATGGTCGAAGAGGACCAGGAGAAAACACATTCATCACCCACCAGGGGACGTTGTCACGACCCAATTTCCAAACCCGATCGTGATGGCGCCTCTCGTAAAGATAAGGCCAGCCAAATAACCCAAATTATCTCTTTAACAATTATTAAACATAAATGAATAGATGAGTACAACTTAACGACAATAATAACCAGTATTTACAACCCAACACAACCCGACCGGGGTGTCACAAGTCACGAGCATCTAATGAAAACCTAGACACAACTACAGGGTCAACAAAATACAAGAGATAAATTTCGGAATTCTAAAGACAACATCCGGTGCCGCGAACGCTGGCGGTCACCTTGCTCAGCTTCAATAGTAATACCTTCAATCAGCTAATAACCCGCTACCGGGTGAACAATACCTGCAACTGCACGCGAGGTGCAGGGAGTAAAGTGAGTACTCCAGCTCAATGAGTAATAAGAGTAAATAATAACTGAGCGGCAAAAAATCACGTAAGGCACTCCATCATGCTGTATAGAACAGTGCAACCCTTTGAGAAAACAGTAAAATCGTGAAAATCCTTTAGAAAATATATAGGCTCAGTTAAAACCTCTTTTGAAAATATCCTTTCCAACAGTTAAGCAAATGAATGTGTAATCAGACAGTGCAAGTCAGCACATAAGTCAGTCCCTCGGGCACAGCACTCCACCAACAAATAACACCAGGGTATCTGGTAAACAGTGCAAAAAGTAGCATGGATGCCAATGAAATGAGAGTGCTGAATGTCATGACACGTAAAACAACCAGGAACCAATGCATGAGCGCAATGCAATGCATATGATGGTACATTCCAGTACCCACTATAGTGTGCAGCCCGAGCCATCCATATTTATTTATCGTCAACGTCGCTCACTAGAGGTGCGTACAGACTCCGGAGGGGCTCCTACAGCCGAAGCACAATATCAAGCCATCTTGTGGCATCAATTAATTCCTGGTCAGTCATTGTTACCTGACTGGTCAGTCATTGTTACCTGACCAATTTACATTATACAGTGTCATTGTTACCACTGTTTCAAGTCACATCATACAGTGTCATTGTTACCACTGTTTCAAGTCACATCATACAGTGTCATCGTTACCACTGTTTCAAGTCGCATCATACAGTGTCATTGTTACCATTTTTTCAAAATCACTGCTGCGGCGCACAGCCCGATCCATGATCAGTCCAGAAATCAACATAAGCCCCTTGGGCATTTGTAAAATGGAAGTTCTCAGCCCGAAATGTCATTTAAAATATCATTTGAGTTTTCGAAACTTAGAAGTACAGCTGAGTTTGCAAAACAGTATTTAAAATCTTGAACTGAAACCAAATGATATGCAAGATATGCTAAAACAGTAATATCAATCCCCGAAGGATTCACATAGTTGGCACGAAGCCCAAATATGGCAATCAGCCCAAATTATGATGATAACAAGTAGTTTCACTCAAATAGGCAGTAAAAATCAACAACCGGGACGGACCAAGTCACAATCCCCAATGGTGCTCTACCCCACGCTCAGATCCGGCATGCAAGTCACCTCACTACAGCACTATGATGTGCAAATCCGGGGTTTCAAACCCTCAGGATATCATTTACAAGTATTACTCACCTCGAACCGGTGAAGTCTCTAGCTCGCGAAGCCTTGGCCCCTCAAATCGGCCTCCACGCACATCGTATCTAACCAAAATCAAACTGAATACATCATAATATGCTAAGGGAACAATACCCAATCGAAAACAATCGAGAAATAACAAAAATCTCGAAACTAGCAAAACCCGAGCCCCGGGCCCATTTCCCAAAAAATTACAAAACTTACATTACCTGATTCCTCGTCTCGCCACGAGTTCATACATACCAAGAACTCCCAAATCCGAGCTCAAATGGCTTATCAAATCCCAATTTGAAATATCAAAAACTTAAGCCCTAGTCCATAAATTTAAGGCTTAATTCCATGAATTTCTAGGTTAATTTCACATAATAATCATGTTTTTAACTCAAAAATATTACCTCCAATTAACTCCAGTCGAAACCCTCTTCATTTGCTTCCAAAAAGCTCTCAAGATGCTCAACAATGGTGGAAAATAATACCTAGCTCGCGGAGGAAATATTTAATAATCAGCCCAGCATTTTCGCTTATGCGGTCCCCATCCCGCTTTTGTGGGACCGCTTCAGTGCCCTTTCTTCCGCTTCTTCGGAAACCCAACTCTCGAACCCAACCGCTTCTACGGTCACAACATCGCAGAAGCGATTCCGCTTCTGCGGCTACACTTTGCTTTTGCGGAACCACGCGCCCAGGCCTCCTCACCGTTTCTGCGGTCATTCCATCACTAAGCGGCCTCGTTTCTGTGGTCCAAATTCCGCAGAAGCGGAAATACCAGAAGGAGCAACATTTTTCCCTTTCCACAAGTTAAAAACTTCCCGTTAGCCATCCGGAATCACCCCGAGGCCCCCGGGACCTCAACCAAAAGCACCAACATATTCCATAACGTCATTCAAACTTGTTCCAATCATCAAAACACATCAAACAACGCTAAAACCATCAAATCACATCGAATTCAAGCCTATGTTTCTTCAAAAACTTCCGAAATGCACTTTCGATCAAAAACCTAACCAAACGACGTCCGAATGACCTAAAATTTTGCACACACATCACAAATCACATATCGAAGCTACAATAGCTCTCGGAATTCCATTCCGACCCTCAGATCAAAATCTCACCTATCAACCGGAATTCGCCAAAATACTAACTTCGCCAATTCAAGCCTAATTCTACACCACATACCAATAACAAAACATGAAAAAGCATAAAAAATGGGGGAAACAGAGCAGTAACACTTGAGACGACGTGTCGAGTTGTCACATCCTCCCCAACGTAAACAAACGCTCGTCCTCGAGTGTACCTAGACTTGTACTAGAAGCAACCCAATAGCTGAATGAACTTACCAAGCATATACCCGGGGTTATCCCACGTCACCCTATCTCATATAGGTCCGACAAAATAATATAGCTGAAATTTCACAATCCATCAAGACCATAAACCGTAGAACCACATTGCACTTTCCGAAATCATATACAAGATCAGAACCTCACATCTATGCTCAGAATAAGCCTGAAACAGCTGTAATAACCCTCAATCACATGATATACTATATAGCTCAATACTCGAAACGATAACTTCTATTCTCAGCAGTTGCCCACAACACCCGGATACCGGTAGAAAACCTCTTACGAATCAAATAAGGCCTTATTCCAACACTTTCATATACTGCCCACGATAAATGAAACAAGCAATAAATCGTAACCATTTCTCAGATCAACCATTCATGAAGCCACTTACTTTTAGACTAATATCATAGCAGATTCCGAGCCAAACCTCGATATTATCATTCCAATAAGCTAAAATCAAACCCGTTCATATTCATTAATGACTCCAACGATCACCTCGAATACAACACACCACTCTGGTGATATGATACCTCAATACAGGCATAAGCCACAACTTGCATACTACACGCACCAATAAGAAACGATCTGAATATACTCAAATCCTAAAAATGACTCAAACGAAAGAGATGTACCTCAAGTTCATCAATACCATTACAACACGAAGCGGAGATCCCGTCTCATATCATAGAAATATATAATACCTGAATCTACCCCGAAGGGTCATATCTTCACGTGGCCTCGCCACAATGCGCAATCCTATCCAAACGCTGTTACACATGAACACCTCAAGTCGCTATGCTCAACATCAACAGCCACACACAATTTTTGATGTCTGAAACCAAAGCAATTCATTACACCTACGGTGAAACAAATAACATACGACACGCAACCCGATAGGTCATAAACAATATTCCATTTACCGAGCAACAATCAATTACTCTTCCCGCCCGACTCTCTCTATAAATCCTCAATAGAACCACACCACATGTGTCCATATCCAACAAATCATAACGTCTCACAGCACAGAAAGCAACTCATAGATCTCCCCAGATCACTAACAAGTTCAATAACGAACGAATCAACCTATCCCTCAACAATACCACTCGGAACTAACCAAGCTAATTCAAGCCAAATACGTAGCCACATCGGCCTGCCAACGAACTCAATACCAAGAAGCCTGAAGCTGCTCCTTCCACTACCATAACTCCTGCTGGAGCCGTACGATATGGTGACCGACACCAATCAATACTGAAATCCACAACCTCGCCCGGCGACATGCCTGGCTACAAGAAACGCATCCGAAAAAGAGTCCTCGAACTGAATCAATGGTAGAAACCTCTATACTGATATCCGCCACAAAGGCCCAATTAAGGCAAGCAATCCTTCCCAGCCATCTGCTGGTCTTTAGAATACAAACCACCCTGTTAGGACATAATCCGATACACTCCGCCATGCAACCTATGGTATTTTCCGACATAACCCATAGCACAATAGTCTAGAATAACCCAGCACTGAGACAATCAGTCTACACCCCAGTATCATATCCCAGAATCTAATATATCAAGAAAAGAAAGATCCACTCGGGCTTCCAAATCCCAATAGCCACTAACGGTACCAATACACACGATCCACAACCGCTAGACAGTCTGAACCTGAGAACTCCCAGTCTCCAACTCTATATAGCACACGGATCACGGTACCTGATCCCAAATTCTGTAGTATGAATACATATTACACCTCGAATACCCAATCATTCAACGAAAGATATTCTAAAATTCTCCCGTGCCATTAAACAGACTCAGATATCAGCAGTCGATTTAGCAAGAAAGTGCCGCAAAACTTCCGAAGTATCATCAGTCTAATCACATTACCCTTTTTCCGAGACACATACTCTAGTCAAGTCACTTTCAATTAGTCGTACCATTTCCTTGATTACCTGAGGCTACCCGTTGCCTAAGAATTTTATGAACTTCTTTTCAGAACTGAACTGTAGCTCATCTAATCAAGAACTTCCGCCGATCCCATTAGGAAGAAGAATCATTACACATCCCATGCCTAGCATACCCATAGAAAATATATTCATCTCCAAACCACGGTGAAACCCAACAAGAATTCTCTCCCAATTCCATTTGCACAGGCTAAACTGTCAGGACTGGATCCTTCTAACTAGACCAAGCTAAACAATATGTCAGAACTCAAGAGCTTTGCTGCAAAATACCTGTACGAACTCATTGCCTCAAACACACACAAAGAATTAATCATATCTTACCATTCCGGTTCGGTCTACCATCAAGCTATTTAGTCTATCTTATTTCTCTTCTAATTCATCATCAACTTGATATCTCTACCTCGTTGTAGTATCACGATGCCTCATTCCAAGCTCACCACACGAGACTCAAACATAGGACCACAATGTCTAAGACCCATAAGCCACTAAATACTCTCTCAACTAATCCCAGAAATACCACATTCCAGAATACCTTACCCCGAAGAGCTTTCTGCGACTCCGAATTCGTTACCATTACTTTTCCGATACTGATGCATAGAATCTCATAATTAACATAAGAATACCACAAGTCTTGACATTTTCCAATGAAAACACAGTCTCTAACCACATACACAATCTTAAAACACCTGATCGTTACATGTAAAATCTTGAACACATTAGAATCATTCTCGAAAGTCATTCACCCTTATTCAAACTGCAAATTACCTGATTCAATGAACAGAATCACTCGTGCCTTATTGGCACTCCGATACCGCAAAATGAGATCCTCATCCCAATACAACCAAGCGACTTCCTGCTCTATGCACCGAGCATTCTTTACCAAAAACAATTCTAGACATTTCGTGATTCTCATACCCTGTGGAATATTACCCGTGCCATCCTCGGCTCAATTTTCACAACCAGAACTGATCCGCTAACATGCCTCAGACCGGAATCGTCACAGCACATCACTGTGCAATCAGCTAATCAACAGCAATCTCCCCAACTTGGCTCGAAGCCATATATAAAGACACATTCAACAACTTATAACACTTTTACTCTAATGATGCCACAATACCGTAGTGAGATTAAACTCAAATCATTTACAAGTTGTGAAAACACAGATCATCTAGTACTATAATCCTCTGCAAATCTCACATTCATCCCCACATCAACTGAGTCCACTCTCTTAAGAGACCCAAATTTACAACACCCACCTTTCAATTACACATGAGATCCTCTAACGTACACGTAAGGAGCATATCACTTAAGAACACTCCGCAGGAGATAACCCACCTGCTTCACCTCAATTTAGTATTTCAGCACACCTTCCACCATCATATACGTTACACAGTCATTAGTCTTCCTGAGTTTGAAATCATACCGCTGCATGCAATGCACTTCACTTCCCAACTAAGAGATACAAAGATATTCTTCACGCGCCCATATTCAGGCTACACATCAAACCACAATAGGAAACAAATCACTTAATAGTTCATCTATTATCCAACAGACTTCTTTTTCACTACCAAGTCATTATATCTCGCAGTACTAACATACTCATCACATGAATACCAAACCGCCATTCCAGCTAATAGCGACAATACCGAACATATAAGTTCAAAACACTTGCTCACACAATCAGCACCTCGATGCCCAATCCATAGGCAAAGATCCGGCCTCAAGTCCTCCATACTGACCCAACATACTCACGAAGATCACATCTCGCCCCTCGATCAGGGAAATCACCAACCATCAAGGCACATATAATACTCAGCGCTCATGTGCGCATACAGACGTGAGGAAGGAAATTCAAGAGTTATATCTCAAGCTGAATCAAGTACGCTCGATAAGAATTCCAAGAAAGTGAAGTTTTCCTAAAGGTTCTGCAGCCTCTCAAGGATAAATACAAACATCTCCGTACCGATCTGTGAGACTCTACTAAACCTGCTCATGACTCGTGAGACCTACTAACCTAGGCTCTGATACCAACTTGTCACGACCCAATTTCCAAACCCGATCGTGATGGCGCCTCTCGTAAAGACAAGACCAGCCAACTAACCCAAATTGTCTCTTTAACAATTATTAAACATAAATGAATAGATGAGTACAACTTAACGACAATAGTAACCAGTATTTACAACACAACACTACCCGACCGGGGTGTCATAAGTCACGAGCATGTAAAGAAAACCTAGACACAACTACAGGGTCAACAATATACAAGAGATAAATTTTAGAATTCTAAAGACAACGTGCTATGCCGCGAACGCTGGCGGTCACCTTGCTCAGCTTCAATAGTAATACCTTCAATCAGCTAATAACCCACTACCGAGTAAACAATATCTGCAACTGCACACGAGGTACAGGGAGTAAATTGAGCACTCCCACTCAATGATTAATAAAAGTAAATAATAACTTAGCGGCAAGAAATCACGTAAGGCACTCCATCATGCTGTATAGAACAGTGCAACCCTTTGAGAAAACAGTAAAACTGTGAAAATCCTTTAGAAAATATATGGGCTCAGTTAAAACCTCTTTTGAAAATATCCTTTCCAACAGTTAAGCAAATGAATGCGTAATCCGACAGTGCAAGTCAGCACATAAGTCAGCCCATCGGGCACAGCACTCCACCAAAAAATAACACCAGGGTATCTGGTAAATAGTGCAAGAAGTAGCATGGATGCCAATGAAATGAGAGTGCTGAATGTCATGACAAGTAAAACAACCAGGAACCAATGCATGAGCGTAATGCAATTCATATGATGGTACATTCTAATACCCACTGCGGCATGCAGCCCGAGCCATCCATATTTATTTATCGTCGACGACGCACACTGGGGGTGTGTACAGACTCCGTAGGGGCTCCTACATCCCAAGCGTAATATCAAGCCATCTCGTGGCATCAATTAATTCTTGGTCAGTCATTGTTACCTGACGGGTCAGTCATTGTTACCTGACCAATTTACATCATACAATGTCATTGTTACCACTGTTTCAAGTCACATCATACAGTGTCATTGTTACCACTATTTCAAGTCACATCATATAGTGTCATTGTTACCACTGTTTCAAGTCACATCATACAGTTTTATTGTTACCACTGTTTCAAAATCACAGCTACGGTGCACAGCCCGATCCATGCTCAGTATAGAAATCAACATAAGCCCCTTGGGTATTTGTAAAACGGTAGTTCTCAACCCGTAATATCATTTAAAATATCATTTGAGTTTTCAAAACTTAGAAGTATAGCTGAGTTTGCAAAATAGTATTTAAAACCTTGGACATAAACCAAATGATATGCAAGATATGCTAAAACAGTAATATCAATCCCCGAAGGATTCAATAGTTGGCACGAAGTCCAAACATGGCAATTAGCCCAAATTATGATGATAAGAAGTAGTTTCAGTCAAATACGCGATAAAAATCAACAACCGGGACGGACCAAGTCACAATCCCCAACGGTGCTCTACCCCACGCTCAGATCTGGCGTGTAAGTCACCTCAATACAGCACTATGATGTGCAAATCCGGGGTTTCAAACCCTCAGGATATCATTTACCAGTATTACTCACCTTGAACCGGTGAAGTCTCTAGCTCGCAAAGCCTTGGCCCCTCAAATTGGCCTCCACGCACGTCGTATCTAACCAAAATCAAACTGAATACATCACAATATGCTAAGGGAATGATACCCAATCGAAAACAATCGAGAAATAACAAAAATCTCAAAACTAGCAAAACCCGAGCCCCGAACCCAATTCTCGAAAAATTACAAAACTTACATTACCGGATTCATCGTCTCGCCACGAGTTCATACATACCAAGAACTCCCAAATCCGAGCTCAAATGGCCTATCAAATCCCAATTTGAAATATCAAAAACTCAAGCCCTAGTCCATAAATTTTAGGCTTAATTCCATGAATTTCTAGGTTAATTTCACATAATAATCATGTTTTTAACTCAAAAATCTTACCTCCAATTAACTCCAGTCGAAACCCTTTTCATTTGCTTCCAAAAAGCTCTCAAGATGCTCAACAATGGTGGAAAATAATACCTAGCTCGCAGAGGAAATATTTAATAATCAGCCGAGCATTTTCGCTTATGCTGTCCCCATCCCGCTTCTGCAGGACCGCTTCAGCGCCCTTCCTTCCGCTTCTGCGGAAATCGAACCGCTTTTGCGGCTACACTTCGCTTCTACGAAACCAGGCGCCCAAGCCTCCTCACCATTTCTACGGTCATTCCATCGCTTAAGCGGCCTCGCTTCTGCGGTCCAAATTCCGTAGAAGCGGAAATACCAGAAGCAGTAACATTTTTCCCTTTCCACAAGTTTAAAACTTCTCGTTAGCCATCCGAAATTACCCCGAGGCCCCCGGGACCTCAACCAAAAGCACCAACATATTCCATAACGTCATTCAAACTTGTTCCAATCATCAAAACACATCAAACAACGCTAAAACCATCAAATCATATCGGATTCAAGCCTAAGTTTCTTCAAAAACTTCTGAAATGCACTTTCGATAAAAAACCCAACCAAACGACATCTAAATGACCAAAAATTTTGCACACACATCAAAAATCACATATCGAAGCTACAACAACTCTCGGAATTCCATTCCGACCCTCGGATCAAAATCTCACCTATCAACCGGAATTCGCCAAAATACTAACTTCGCCAATTCAAGCCTAATTATACACCGGACCTCCAAAATCAATTTCGATCACGCTCCTGAGTCACAAATCATCCCCCGAAGCTAACCGAAATACCGAAAATCACATCCGGGCCCTATAACTCATAAGTCAACGTCTGGTTGACTTTTACAACTTAAGCCTTCCTTAAAGAAACTAAGTGTCTCATTTCTTATCAAAACCAATCCAAATCAACTCTAACACACCACACATCGATAACAAAACATGAAGGAGCATAAAAATAGGGGAAACAGAGTAGTAACACATGAGACGACGGGGCGGGTCGTCACAGACGTACTGCTACAAAGTGATGCCGTTCGGACTCGAAAACGCAGGGGCAACATATCAGAGACTGGTCACCAGAATGTTCAAGGAACAGCTTGGCAAGACCATGGAGGTCTACATCAATGACATGCTAGTAAAATCGGCAACCAAAGAAGACCACCTCGATCATCTGAAAGAAGCTTTCGAGATACTGCGGCGGTATGGGATGAAATTGAACCCAGAAAAGTGCGCCTTCGTTGTAGCATCAGGGAATTTATTGGGATTACTCGTATCACAACGAGGTATCGAAGTCAACTCGAACCAGATCAAGGCAATAGACGCGATACCTGAGACTTTGAACAGCAAAAAATAGGTACAAAAACTGACAGGGCGAATAGCTGCCCTATCTAGGTTCATCTCGCGATCCTCCGACATATGCCATAAATTTTTTAACGTACTAAGAAAAGATCACGGGCTACAATGGAATGAAGAATGCGCCGAAGCTCTGAAGAAATTGAAAGAATACCTATCTTTGCCACCACTGCTAGTCAAGGCGAACCCTTGCTTGTATATCTGGCGGTGTCCGAAGTCGGTGTCAGTGCAATCCTGGTTTGCGAAAACAAAGGTACGCAATCTCCTATTTACTATATTAACAAAACCCTAGTGGACGCCGAAACACGGTATCGACACCTCGAGAAGCTCGCCCTAGCACTGGTCGTAGCTTCACGAAAGCTTTGACCTTAATTTTAGTGCCACCCCATAAGAGTTGTAATGACTTTCCCTTGCGGAGCATCCTACACAAACCCGAACTGTCGGGAAGGCTCGCCAGATAAGCCATAGAGCTCAGCGAGCACGACATATCTTACCACCCAAGAAATGTCATCAAGTCACAGGTACTTGCAGATTTTGTCGCCGATTTTAGTACAGAGATCTTGCCAGAAGCGGAACTAGAGGCCATTCGTGCCACACCTGGTGCCGACCTCTAGACCCTCTACACTGACGGCGCTTCTAACGTCTCGGGATCGGGACTGGGACTCGTACTCGAGGTCCCCACAGGTGAAATAATTCACCAGTCCATACGATGCCCCAAGATGTTTAACAATGAGGCCGAATATGAGGCTGTGATTGCAGGTATAAAGTTAGCCATCAAATACGGGGCTCAATGAATCATCTTCCATTGCGATCCTCAAATCGTGGTAAACCAGGTCACTGAAACTTACTAGATTAAGGAACAGAGGCTGTAGAAATATCGGTCAGAAATCCACAAGTTGATGCCCGAATTCGACGAATGCCGCCTGGAGTAAATCCCAAGGGTGCAGAACGTCGAAGCAAACGGCTAGCCAAGTTGGCCGCACCCACCAAGAACATCAACAAGGGAAACATAGTCACCCTACTCCATTCAGCCATAGATCACACTGAGGTACTCTCTTTAAATCTGACTCGGGACTGGCGCAACCAGTTTATCTCCTATCTGCAGGACGGGACACTCCCACTCGACAAAAAGGCAACCGAAAAGCTCCGTGTACAGGTCGCCTGATACTGCCTGATCAACCACGACCTATATAAAAGAACGTTTGGCGGACCCCTTGCTAAGTGCTTAGGGTCGCAGCAGACAAGGCAAGTACTCGAAGAGGTACACGAAGGTCACTACGGTGCACACACTGGTAATCGCGCTCTTGTCTGCTGCATTATCCGCGCCGGGTATTACTGGCCCACAATGAAAAAGGAGGCAGCAGAGTATGTTCGCAGATGCGAACAGTGCCAAACGTACGCCCCCATGATACATCAACCAAGAGAGCCCCTACACTCAATAACATCACCTTGGCCCTTCATCAAATAGGGAATGGACATAATCGGCCCCCTGCTAGCAGGGCGAGGAAAGGTACGATTTCTATTAATTTTGACTGACTACTTCTCCAAGTGGGTGGAAGCAGGTGCGTACGCCCAAATATGCGAACAAGAAGTCATCGTCTTCATATGGAAAAACATCATATTCCGTTTTGGCATCCCCAAAGAAATCAGCTGCGACAACGGCCCATAATTTATCAGCAAAAAGATAACGGAATTTTGTGACAAATGGCATATCAAACGGATACTCTCCATGCCATATCATCCCACCGCCAACGGCCAAGCTGAAGCATCCAACAAAACAATACTGAACATTCTGAAGAAGAAACTCGAAGAAGCTAAAGGGCTCTGGCCCGAATTACTACCAGAAGTACTCTGGGCATATCGGACAACACCCAAATCTAGCACAGGAGAAACACTATACTCACTGGTCTATGGAACTGATGCGGTTATACCAGTCAAAATCGGAGAACCGAGCCTAAGATACTCACATATCAGCGGACCAGACAACGACATGGGAAGGCTTCAAAACCTTGAAGAAGCCGAAGAACGAAGGGATATGGCCCACATAAGAATGACGGCTCAAAAGCAACAAGTCGAAAGGTACTACAATAAGAAGGCAAAAATACGGCCGCTCAAAGTAGGGGATTACGTCCTCAAAGCAAAAACTATGGCATCAAAAGACCCGAGCGAAGGGAAATTGGGCACCAATTGGAGCGGGCCATATAAAATCATAGCAGACGCAGGAAAAGGAGCATTCCAGTTGGAAACAATGAAAGGGAAAACACTCCAGAACAACTGGAACGTCGCCCACCTAAAATACTTCCACTTTTGAAGGGCATCTCCCGAGTCGTACTCTTTTTCCCGTACCCGAGTTTTGTCCCAATTGGGTTTTCTCGAGGAGGTTTTTAACGAGGAGACACCCAGGGGCACGTGGAAACAGGTTTATCATACCGGCCGGTCGACACGTCTCTCCAGTCCGGTATAATAAAGGGACTAGCCTAGTTACCTTCTCTATTATGTAAGTGGCTACGGCCACCTTCTCCATTATGTGAGCATCTACGACCACCTTCTCCATTATGTAAGCGGCTACGGATACTTTCTCCATTATGTAAGCGGCTATGACTACCTTCTCCATTATGTAAGCGGCTATGGCCACCTTCTCCATTATGTAAGAGGCTACGGCCACCTTCTCCATTATGTAAGCAGCTACGGCCACCTTCTCTATTATGTAAGCAGCTACGACCACCTTCTCCATTACACAAGCAGCCAAGGCCATCGCCAATAATGGTCGACTCCATTCGACGACGACGGATAAACACTTCAACAACAGTTGAAGTTACATCCTTTTGGGCCAAAGGCCATCGCCAATAATTGTCGGCTCTATTCGACGACGACGAATAAACACTTCAACAATAGTTGAAGTTACATCCTTTTGGGCCAAAGGCTATCGCCAATAATTGTCGACTCCATTCGACGACGACGGATAAAAACTTCAACGATAGTTGAAGTAACATCCTTTTGGGCCAAAGGCCATCGCCAATAATTGTCGACTCCGTTCGACGACGACGGATAAGCACTTAAACAACAGTTCAAGTTACATCCTTTTGGGCCAAAGTCCATCACCAATAATTGTCGACTCCGTTCGACGACGACGGATAAACACTTCAACGACAGTTGAAGTTACATCCTTTTAGGCCAAAGGCCATCACCAATAATTGTCGACTCCGTTCGACGACGACGGATAAACACTTCAACAACAGTTAAAGTTACATCCTTTTGGGCCAAAGGCCATCGCCAATAATTGTCAACTCCGTTCAACGACGACGGATAAACACTTCAACGACAGTTGAAGTTACATCCTTTTAAGCCAAAGGCCATCGCCAATAATTGTCGACTCCGCTCGACGACGATTGATAAACACTTCAACGACAGTTGAATTTATATATTTTTAGGCCAAAAGCCATCACTTAGGATCGTCGATCCTATCCGACAGTAACAAGCAGTGTATAAGCAAAGAACAATGCGAAAGGATAAGCAACACAAGCGTAACTCTTTCACTATAACAAAAATTATGTACACTTAGTCCCACGAAGGGCTCCCATTACATTCCAAAAGAAAAAGAGAAAAGAAAAAATGGAAACAAGTCCTAAGTGGCCTCGCCAGGTTTGTCCTCGCCATCCGCTCCCCCCCCCCTCTCCTGGTCATCGCGGTAAACCTCATTAAACCACGGGCTAAACTCAAGCTGACTGACGTCCTCAAAAGCACAACATTCTCGGTTGGGATAGTCGGAGCTATACCCACAGGCCGCATAGGCGGCACGAGCCTCACACAAACACGCTTGGACCTCCTCCTCAGAGGCACGTCCTGCAACAAGAAGCCCTTTATACACGTCTAACCTAGCTTTCGCGTATATCCATATCTCATGTACATCACGGGCCTCGCCTCCGAATCGTGGCAGGGCAGCACACTTGAGAACGTCAATCCCAGCTGCCTTAGTTGCAAGCTCGGCTGTCAAAGCTGCCACCCTACCATGAAGGTCAGTTACCTCCGCCGCTACCCCGCGGCTAAGCTCCAACTCTTCCTCCCTCAGCTTGAGGAGCAACTCCAGCTCACTATTGCGAGCCACCGCCCTCATCAACTCTTCATCCGCTTTCTCCAGCTCCGCCGCTCTGCGGTTTAATTGAGCCTCCCTCTGTTCGAGGCCCTCCCAAAAAATTTGGAATTGCGGATCCTGCTGGAAAAGATCCGCCGCCGCCTGGTATTTGGAATGACACCGTTTGTATTTCTTGACCATCTTATAAAAAACGGTCGCTTTCTTCTTCTCGTGGCGCCGTCTCTCTACCTCCAGAACCAGGGTCTAAAAAGAAAGAAAGAGAGAAGAGTGCATGTACATACACGTAAGTCAGTACGCATACAGATTCAACTACATAACATGCAGAAAAATGGAGAAGTTACCTGCAACGCCATACCCGCAACCCGCTGAGATAGCTCCGCGTCGTTGACAGCACTCAGCATCCTACACTCAGGGGCCGCACAAAGTAAGGCCATCTCTAATGCGGCCCGCTCGCTGTGCTGCAGCAAGTGGTAAGCCTCTGGAATCACAATACGACGGCCATATCCGTCTGCCGTCATCTCCACCTGTGCATGGCCCTCCGCCGTCCCACCCGTGTTCCCATGGGCGACCTCAACAGCCGTCCCCCTAGATTCACCACCAACAAGGGGCGATGAAATGACCTCAAAAACATGAGCCGTGCTGGTACCAACATCAGCACGTGTCTGAGTGTTCGGCCTCCCAAAACGGATGACGTCGGCCATAAGGACGGGCCTAGTTGGCTGACGAGCCACGTTCCTCTCTTCGTCTCCCGTTGCCACTGCCTTGCCCATCATGAGCCTTATCATTTTCCTCTCCTTGGGCTCCTCTCCCTCGGAAAGCTCGCCTGCAGGGTGTGGAGACGACGTCGATGGCCTCTCCTCGCTTGCGGCTATTTCCGCAGGCGCTGCCTCTTGCAAAGAGGCTACAGTCACCCCTCCCCTAAAAAATGCGTGAAGTATTTCCTGCGCAGCTGGACCGGCATCTGGTTGGGAGGAGGTGGGTGCTATCGCCCTCCTCTTTGGAGCACTTCGACCTGTCAACACCAGCAATTTAACCGACGAGGCTTACGAAGACGATTAACTAAAGTAAAAAAAATATATATATACCTGAAGGGCTCGCAGGGCCGTAACGTTCAATGAACTCCGCCCACTTAGGGGTCCCCCCCGCTAAAGGCAATAGAACGGATACCCACTGCCTTATATCGGTTATGAACTGGGGAGTGTGAGCTATTGCTGCAAAGTCACAAAAATTATAAGGGTGGTGTAATCGGAATCGCTAAAGTCCGAAACAATAAGCAATGCAACAAGGAACGGATACTTACGTCTCGAATTCCACCTTTCAGGGAATTCGACGGGATTGGACACCGGGTGTTCCGTTCTAATGAAGAAATATCTGCGCCAATAGCCTCGGTTAGGCCGATCGTCGGTTTCCACGATCAGCCCTTTTGAACCACGATTTTTTAATTGCAGCATGGTGCCCCTCGGGTAGCTAGCGCCAAATAGCTGCAAAAGGTGGTGAACGGAGACCTCCAACCCCGCTAACTCCGCGTACGTAGACACTACGCTACACGCCTTTAGGTTATATGGAGTAAGCTGGGTAGGACATATATTGTAGAAGCGATAGAGTTCCTCCGCCAAGGGAAGAAAGGGGAGCCCATAACCAATCAGAAAGGGGTATTCATAGAATGTAAAATACCCCGGCCTATAGGTATTCGCGTAGTCATCCCCCGCCAGAACCATCTCTACATGAGCGGGTATACCATGTGAGGTATGAAGGAGGTCCAAGTCGGCTTGTTTTAATTCAAACTTTTCCCAAGGCTGTTCGGGAGAATCTCTTTGAAAATCCCTCCTAGCAAGGAGTTGTTTTGGAGTACATTATCTACGGTGAGAGGGGTGAGATCCTTCCCCTTCTCCCCTTTATTACTGCCGGATGGAGGCGGTGCGTCGGTTGACTTATCACTACGACCTCCCGAAGTGTGACCACGTTTTGATTTCGTCATGATTTTCGAGTAAGGAACGATGTATTACACAACCACGAACGTATTTCTACAAAAGCTGTGAGTTCTTTTGGAGAGGAAGCACTTTCCTGAAACAGTCGGAAAACTTCTCACAAATGATCTAAAGTTATGTTAGAATTGAACCTGTTCCCTATTTATAGGGTTCGATATTGTTGTAATCGAAGAGCTAAAACCCTAACAGGCGCGGGAAACCAAGCATTAGAACACCTTTTGCATTTTCTCGGGAACACGCGTAATGATGATGCCTGCATACGGTGACATCATTGCAGAAAAGGGGTTTTATGTGCCAAATATACCAACGGATTCAAATGGTCGCCCCCTTTACGTCCTCTTCACTGAATATGGTCAAAATTTTCCTAACATCCGGTTCGAGTATCCGTCCATCGGCGAAGCACGTCTCTACATCGCCAACAAACGAAGGGACTAACTGTATAGGGAAAAATTCTGCCCTATGCCGTGACCACGACTCTGGGCTAAACAATGGTCGTAGTGAGGGTATGCCCCCAGAATGTCGGAGCAAAAGCGCGTTAACAAGTCTCGTCGTCCCCTCGAAGATGCACAACTTATTTTTATATTATTTTTCTTTATTATCTCGAGGAGATCCTCCTGTTATATAAAGGAGGATCCCAATGTTGTAAAGAACAGATCTTTTTTGCTAATAGAAACTCTCTCAATCTCTCTCTCTCTACCTCATTACTCTTTGGAACACTCAATACAGAAAAAACAATAAAAGATATTATATACATTTTTAGGTTTGATTATATTCCATTACGATTTACCTTTAATCTATTTTTGATTGTATTTGCTTGCTAAGTATTCATTAACTTTGAAGTCGATCAGGTACTAGCACCCACTCCATCAACTACCATATTTGCAATGGGATCTTGGGGAGATTGAGAATATACAAAACTCTGAAAAGATGACAGAAATTAACAGTTGTCACCAGCCATTTAAACTATACAGTATTTGTTAAAAGCTGAGCGTTGATCTTGCTTCTTCTACAGAATCAATCATTGGTTCCTAGCTTCACATTTTTTTTTCTTTTCCGAGAGAGAATTTATCATCTCCATGTAAGTTGAGGCCCCCACCACCCTTAAAACTATATAAGGTGGTCATTGACAAAAATGTTTCACTCAAATAGTGCTTCTCTCTTCTGAGTTCTGCTCTCGATCGCATCGATTTTTTTTCTACTATCCACATTTATATTTTCTTCATCTCTCTCTCTCTCTAGAAGAAAATTAAGACTCTTTTGCTAATTGATTAAGACTAAAGAAAAGAAAACGAAAAGATCTAATAATTAAGAGCAATAAGCTATGGCCATAGAGATTGAGAAACCCATAGTTGGGCTATCAAAAATGGCCACCTCAGATACCCATGGAGAAGATTCACCCTACTTTGCTGGGTGGAAAGCATACGATGAAGATCCATTTGATGAAGTTCACAACCCATCTGGTGTTATTCAAATGGGATTGGCCGAAAATCAAGTAAGTGGTGAAGATAGATACTATTTCAGTAGGAAACACATTCACACGATCGTTATAATTTCGTGTTGCTTAATTAATTTTCTGGTGTACGTAGGTGTCATTTGATTTGGTGGAAAAGTATTTGGAAAAACACACATGCTCAGGGAGTGGAGTTTATAGCTTTAGGGAAAATGCTTTATTCCAAGATTATCATGGACTGCTTTCATTTAGAAAGGCATTGGCTAGCTTCATGGAAAAAATAAGAGGTGGAAGGGCAAGATTTGATCCTGATAGAGTTGTTATTACAGCTGGCGCCACTGCTGCTAATGAGTTATTAACATTCATCTTAGCTAATCCTGGCGATGCTTTGCTTGTTCCAACTCCTTACTATCCAGGGTATAACTACTATACATAGTAACCATGTGACAAATATTTTCGAGCTATTACATTGGAAAAAAAGGACACTGAGAATCGTTGTTTGAAATATTTACCATTATCATCTTATTTTACTTTTTTTTTTTTTTTTTTTTTTTTTTTTTTTTTTNGCAAATCGTTCCAATCCATTGCGAGAGTTCAAATAATTTCCAAGTTACTCCACAAGCCTTAGAAGAAGCCTACGAGGAAGCAGAAACCAAGAACATAAAAGTGAGAGGGGTTATTATAACAAACCCCTCTAACCCATTAGGTGCCACCATCCAAAGGTGTGTGCTTGAGGACATTCTTGAATTCGTCACAAGAAAAAACATCCACCTTGTGTCCGATGAAATCTACTCGGGTTCCACCTTTTGTTGCTCCGAATTTGTTAGCATTAGTGAAGTAATTGAATCAAGGAATTACATGGATTCGGAGAGGGTACACATTGTGTACAGCCTCTCCAAGGACCTGGGACTACCTGGGTTTCGAGTTGGGACAATCTACTCTTACAATGACAAAGTTGTGACAACTGCAAGGAGAATGTCGAGTTTCACATTGATTTCTTCTCAGACACAACAGCTCCTGGCTTCCATGTTGTCGGACGAGAAATTCACTGATGATTACATAAAGACGAATCGCGAAAGGCTGAGGAGGAGATATGAAATGATTATTCATGGATTGAGGAGTGCTGGGATTGAGTGCTTGAAAGGGAATGCAGGATTGTTTTGCTGGATGGATTTGAGTCCTTTGTTGGAAAAGCCTACAAAGGAATGTGAATTGGCCCTTTGGAATAGAATATTGCATCAAGTGAAACTGAATATTTCTCCAGGCTCCTCTTGCCATTGCTCAGAGCCTGGTTGGTTCAGGGTTTGTTTCGCCAACATGAGTGAAAATACGCTAGAAATTGCACTCAGAAGAATACGTGATTTCATGGAAAGATACTGATGATCATATGATTTCCCAATTTTTTTTCTCCTCTTCTTTTTTTGGTTTGGGGAATATTTCTTTCCCAGATGCGATTGCTTCTGGAGTATTCTTGAATTATACCCATTCCGAGAATTGGATTTTTCCCGGCCGCAGGCACTGTACCTCGGATTGAATTTGAAGTTGTATGTGGCATAATATTTCTTTTTATTTTTGCATTGGCTGTCAGTCTCCAGAAAGTATGAACAGTTTAATTTTATGGTTGTAGAATAAATGCCGCGAGCATATATATCTTAATGTAATCAGTCAGGGGCGGCTCAAGCTCGTACGGGGCCTAAGGCCAAAGTTTAATATGGGGCCTAAAAGCCAAAATTTGTATCTTCGTCAGATTTCTCATAAACCTCTTCTTCTAGTTGAATTTTGTTATCATGTGACTCAGAGTTAGTGACGTGTTTATCTACCTAATATTCTCCTACATTTTGCGATTTAGTTTTTTCATTATTTGTCAAAAAATTCTGAAGAGCTCTTTTTTGAGATTTAATTAAATTTTTAACTTTTCTTTTATTTTGGATTTTTAAATATCCGAATTCATATTTTCTTGTAGACATGTTTATATTCTAAAGAAAATTAAACAATATGTACATTGTAAAATTAATAAAATGATAAATAACAAATAAAAATAATACTAGAAAGTTAGAATGATATTACCCGACTAACTGATTCAAGAAATTTGAAGACTTTAATTCCAAAATATCTAGTCGTGGGCTTGTTGGAGTCTTGGAGAAAGAAAGTAATCTAATAGAAAGAACATGAGCATGAATAAAAAAAGAAGAAAAAGGTACGTCACTATGTCTCATTCTGCTATATGGAAAATGAAGAATGAAATGAAATTGAAATGTTGGATTGAGTCTTGGAATTATTTGAGAAGAAGAGCAAAAAGTAGAATTGTCAAATCAAATCAAAGTAACAATTATTTTTTTAGTACTATTTTAAGCTTTACTTTATTAATATATTAAAAGTTTTTCTTTTTTTATATATGAAAGTAAAAAATACTATATATATTATTTATTTTTAAGAAAAAAAATCTTTAAACCTATAAAATATATAGTATTCCTAAAAAAATGGGGCCTCCCAAAACTGGGGGCCTAAGGCACTTGCCTTACCCCATATACCTATAGAGCCGCCCCTGTAATCAGTAATTTCTGAAGTTTTTGACCAAGTAGTTTTTCTGTTTAAGCACGTAAGTGAATGTGTTTAGTCTTCAGTTCCTTGAGGAAAAGGCTATTTACGTGATGCTTGACTCTTAAAAAGAAATAAACAAATTTGATTTGTTTTGTGAAAGCAGGTACATCTATCAGAAGCTCAAAATATTTCAAAACCATGATAAAATGACGGCGTTTTCTCAATTTTCATGAGATTTATCCAAGGAACTGCTTAAAATTCTATATGCATGGGAATAAAGTTCTTAAACACGGCGTTCTCTCCTTTTAAATTAACAAAGGTTAGGAAAGTCAAAGCTAAGCCTATCAACCTCAATATTGAATATGAAATGGCAATAAAGTTCTTAAACTTTTGGTTTCTGAAAGTTTGCGTCAATGCCGTGTTTTTTTGTTCTACCAAACACTTCACTTTGTCACACCACCGTGCAAGTACTCTAAACACGGAATGGAAGTTCAATCCACCAACTAGATTATTTTGTAAATTTTCACATATTGTTTTGTTTAATCATTTGGTATCTAGCGCCTATGGGAACAATTAATTCAAATTTATAGCGTGTTTGGCCAAGCTGGGGAAATCAGCTTATTTTGAAAAATATTTTTTTTTTATAAGTACTTTCGAAAAAAGTACTTGTGGAGAGAAACAATTTATGTTTGGCTAATTACTCTGAAAAGCACTTTTGAGCAATAATTTGTGTTTGGCCAAAATTTTCAGAAAGTGCTTTTAAGTATTATTAAATTACGAATAAGGACATGAATAAATTTACTTTATAGTTAATATTATAAGTAAATAAAAAATCTCAAAAATTTATTATTACATGCAATAATTAAATCTTTTCATTTTATTTAAGTAAAATATGAAAATAAAATTAAAAAGTACTTAATTCTTTTATTATAAACTAAATATATTAAAAATTATTCAACAAATATAAAAGCATTCACTGCTAAAGTCACTATATATTAGAAAGCTATCCTAAAAATAAGAAGGAATATTTATAAATTAATATCCTAAGTAGTAGGTTTAACGGTTATTTTGGTATATACTATATTTTGTTAAGGGCATTTTTGGTAAGAAGAAAAGTCAAAATTGCTTCTACTTTTGCTTTTGGGAAGAAGCTACTTTTTTCTGCTTCTCAGAAACTACTTCTGCAAAGCACTTTTTTTTCCTCAAAAAAGCTTGGCCAAACAACTCAAGTTAGGAAAAAAAAGTAATTTTGGAAAAAAAAAAAACACTTTTGGTCTCTTGAAAAGTTTGGCCAAACAGACTATTATACCGCGTAGAATCTATTTGAAAGAAATTTTCTCTACCAAAAATTTCTCCATTTTGCATCGTACTTCAATTTAGAATGTCACTAAGTTACAAGCAACAAGGGAAGGGAATTATAATCAGCATAATGCTATCGTTCACCCGCGTCAAGGATTCCTACAAAGTTATACATTGTCTTAATATCATTGTCAAATTATACGCGTCAAGTACTCCTTCATTAACTGCCTTTTCCCCCCAGGAAAGTGCATAGTGAAGACGAGGAGAAAATGAAGTTGTGTTAATATCCTTTTTATTTGATTGTGACTTTAAAAAAATTTATCTACTGTAATACTTATGTTACAAATGGCGTGATTTGCTTCAAAAGTCTTTGCGTATAAAGATTCCTCTGACACCTTTTATTTATTACTGTATTAGCTAATTAAAAAAATTAGTTTGAGCATAGAAACTAAAATTAAGTAAACACACATTTCTGTGTCAAAAGTTGTTACTCTAGGACCAGAGATGACAAAATGGTTCAAAGAAAACAGTTAACCACCCATATTATCTACTAAAATATGGGTTGGATAATGAACTTTTTAAAAACGGATCAAATATGGATAAAAACCATATTATCCATTTTGAAAATGGATAACCAATGGATAATCAATGGGTCTAACTTTTACATTTGTAATGCCTCAAATTGATGTTCCTCAATTTAAGGAGACTAAGAATTCTCCCAAAAGTGATCATATGCAAAAAGTCATGGAAAATATGACTACCCATATTATTCACCGGTTAACCATTTTTTATTCGTATTAAATATGGGTCGGATCGGATAATTTGTCCGTATTTTCATTACCCGTTTTCGACCCGAACCATATCTGACCCGACCCGCCTGTTTGCCGCTCCTACTTATGACGTTGAGTTTCAAGGTTAGAAAGTACTCCCTCCGGTCCACAATAAGTGACCAATTTGCTTTTATATTTTGGTCCAAAATAAGTGTCCACTTATAAAACCAAGAAAAAATTCTATTTATTTTTCCAAAATTACCCTTATGTACGTATCCCTAAAATGTCATTTACTCCTCATATTTGAGAAGAGAAGTAAGTGCTACTATAACTATGGTGCAATATTTAATGAATGGTAGTTCAGTCACACTAACTATTTTTGTCTAGAATTTAGTGTTTCCTTAATGAGTGTGCCCAAAGCAAATTGGTCACTTATTGTGGACCGGAGTGAGTAAATTATCTAATGTTACGTATCGTGTAAAGGAATAAGGATACTTGTAGGGAGGGGGTCTTAGAGAGAGGAGAGAGAAAGTCCACATGTGTATGTTAAGACCAGTCTGCTAACGTGCACCACCACCATGGCTCGCCACAGAGAGCCCCTTAAGTCTATACCCCTACCATCACTACAAAAATTCCTAATCCAAAACCCACTCAGATCCAAAGCCCCACCCAATAGACAGAGGAGAGGGATACCCAAACAGAATCTTCATAAGAATAGGTACAATGGTCGAACCATAAAGCTCAGTTGACGGTGGAATCGGCCCCAAAACCAAATTCCAACAAATCGATGAGGCAAATCACTCCAGTTTCAAGGGTAAAGCAAAACCTAGACCCAGTACAGTTGGCTAGCTGGCTACCAGGGAGCTCGAATCAGATGGAGAAAAGAGAAAACCAGCAAGCTAAGAACGGAGAAGAAAGACATGTGCAACCTGGCCGGAAAGTGACTTTTGCGACGGAGTTGCAGCATGCAACTGCAACAATGGCAGAGGTTGTGACGAACAATCAGACACAAACTCAAGGTATGAAACTCAATTTCTATCCTTCAGTGGTAAAAGATGGGATCAAGGTTGTGCAGTTGAACAACTAGAAAATAGATAAACAGAAGCAGAAATGGCAACATGCGCTTATTGGTTATGTAATCGGAGGAACCCCAAAATTCAAAGAAATGCTTTAATTTATGTATGGGCTCTGGCTTTCTGGGAAAACACCTAAGGTCTTCATACATGATGATTGGTACTATATCTTTAAGTTTGAATCTGAATAAGACCGTAGCACCCAAAAAAAAAAAAAATTCGAAGAACTTAAGCATTATTAAGAAGGTTGATGTGTGCTAATTATATTATTTTGTGTGCAGACGAGGACTATCAATATGATGGATATTAATTGGATATGATAATAAATTGTAAGAGGTGTATTTGAAGTGATATAGGTCATAAGGAGAGCCATTGGGGCAAATCAAGATGGAAATTACATGATAGACTAACGTTCCAAATGAGTATACACAAGACCTAACTTTGGATGAGCATATATATATATGTGTGTGTGTGTGTATATATATATATATATATATATATATATATATATATATATATATATATATATATATATATATATATATATATATATATATATATATATATAT
>MU741686.1:35462-88946 GCA_026770625.1 Nicotiana glauca
TACAATAAGTTATGATCAAATTACCAAAGGCTGGCGGAGGAGCCTGCGGATGAAAAGCATCTGGAGCCGCGTCTGAAAGAACGACTGACAGTGAAGTGCTGCCATACCGTCCAAAGCTGCCTCCGAAGCCCAGAGATCTGGGCCTATAAATACCAAGTCGGGGGAGAGAGTATTTTGAGTATTAGGGGTTAGGGTTCTTGAGGTGAAGGGGTTTTAAGCTCAAATCAAGTCCAATCGACCAAGGTAAGTTGTTAATGTAGTTTTGGGTTGATTCTTACTCAATATACATGAGTTCTAACATCATTCTAACATCCAAATTCTAGAGTTCATCATCAAATCCTCAAGAACACAAAAATTACCAAAGTTGTGATTTTTCAAGATTGATCTACTAGAGGTAATTTCAATGCTTCAAGCTCGTTTATTGTGAGTAGTTAGAAGTATTTGAAGTATTTGTTACAAGTTTTATTGGTCGAAAGATTTGATTATAAAACTCTAGTTCATAGAATGAATAGTAATTTTGAGAAAATAAGAGAGAAGTTGAATGGTGAATCTTGGTGATGAAATTGATTGAATACAATGAACCTATGAAATTATTTGTTAGCAAAAGATAGAAGTGATCAACTAAGTAATCATCTGAATTGTATATTATGCAAGTTTTGATTATGGAAGATGATAAATAGTAACTTGGTGGTATAGGACAATTGATGTAGTATCATTAATGACTTCGAATGGGTATTAAAATATAAGGATGGAGTTGAATGGTCTAGCTTGTTAATCTATTTGCTGATTTAAGTTGTTGGAGGGTTATAGCCAATTTATGAGTCGTACATGGATAATGTTTAATATCTTAGGTCATATTTTGATATAATTAGGATATATAATTGTAGATATCGACTTGTTAGTGATGTTGAGCTTTTTAATCAACATTGGAGTGATGGAATATGACTAAAAGCTTGTGAATGTTAATAAAGCGGAAGCGAGGTAAGTTGATTAGAACTTACTCTTCCTGAGGGACTTTCTCTAAAAGTATGTTTCAAGTTAATACTTAAGTTGTTTGCAAATGTGCTTTCATGCTTGTGGTGACAAACAAGTACGGATGTTTCCATGTACTAAAATATTATGTTTCATATGTAATGTCATGCCGTTTTGTAAAATTTTATTTTAAATTTTGTTGGCAAAATGACACTCAAGGTAAATGTTATAAGTTTTTTATCAAAACTAACGTATTGACAAGAGTATACATATTTGAGTGCTAAAGATAAGATTTCGTGGAAAGTATTTCTTTTAGAATTTGGTGTGTTGGATAGTTCTTATGGTATCTTTTAAAGATTGATGTTAAATTGCTAAAGGCTTTAGCATGTAAAAGGCTATTTTTTAATTTTTGTTCAAATGATTTAGATTTTCTATAAATTCTATGATTTGATAAAAATAGGTCCTTTGAAGCTACTATGATATGAGTCCATTATTAAAGTATCAAATGTTTTAGGAGTTACTTCTGTTCACCGGGATTGACTTCGGATATATTGTGTTCGTCATCATAAAACTACACGTGTCAGTGTAGGCATAGATGGCCACTTTGTGTTATAGACTATGGTAGAGTGCTCTCCCTCGAGAGAGTACTATTGTGTGCTATTATTAGCATGGATGAGTCGATTCGTACGGCACTACGATGAGACGACCTGAGCAAGTAGGATATATGCCCGCTAGGTATATAACCTAGTTGAATTTCTTATGTCGGTGATGGTATATTACTCCCAGTGAAAGGTAAGGATGATTTTCTTATGTTTAGGCCTAGGGAGCCGAACACGATTTCAATGACTTAAAGCATATGTAGTGATTTTGCACTATTTACCCAAAATCTTGGATAGATGTAAGTATTTTAAAAGTTTATATTATGGGTTATATTTCACTTGCTTGTTATTTAAAATAACAAGGCTCGTGAATTGAAAAAATTTCTTATCTTCTTATATCAAATATTGGTGCATTATTTTTTTATGAAGTTTTTCCCAAGAATACTGATGTGGTGTACTCAGCCCATAGGAGCCCCCCATAGGGGCCCCCTCCAGGGCCCTGCTTACTTTACATGTTTCAGGATTATGTATGATATGTGGCATGCGGTCAAGCCCGGATGCTCTCTTTCCGAGGTATTATTAAGCACCAATTTTATTTCGTGGTAGCTATCATGTTCTTCCTTATTTTGTTTTATTTGAATTACCCCAATTATTGGTTCTATTCTTTGGTATAGAGGCTCCATAGATAGTTGTGAAAGGTTGTAGTAACGGGGTTGTACACGACATTCATGAAAGTATATTTATTTTACTTAGTCTCATTGTTATTATTATGGAAGGGCGTCATGTGTGATTTTGAATTGGAAAATATTTTATCATTTAACTTGAAAATGTATAAGATTTTTAAGGAGCTTCCGCAGTTAAATTGATTTTTATGCATATGATTTGGGTGCATCACATTGTTTGGTTCACTCGGGTCGGGTAGTGTGCCGGCTGCCGGTAACGCAATTTTGGATCGTGACAAACTTGGTATCAGAGCACTAGGTTCTAAGTCGAGTCCTAGGAAGTCTACGTAGCTGTGTCAAGTAGAGTCCCTCTTATCAGTGTGTTGTCGGTCACACTTATATCGGGGTACAATGACATCTAGGGTGTTTCACTTTCTTCATACCCCAGATCGTGCATTTGTTCCCAAAATGAGAGTACGGATTCTCGATTGTATTAATTACCTATTGTAGAAGATATAGAAGTTACAAGAATGAAGCTCAAGGTTCCAGTTATAACATAAGATGTTTTGGCTAATAGCCAGAAAGTGTCAGATTTATTCAAAATGGAAAGACAGGTTGAGAATAGATTGGGGCTAATATAGTTAACACATATAAATTTGGTGAATAAGAATTATCAGTCGAATACTGAGAAATTATGGAGGAAAATAAGGTGATGATGTCATCTAGTCTTGTGAGGATGGTGTCCTGACTTATAAAGAATTTTACTAATGGATGCTAATAAGGGCACCTACGTTAAACCCTGGATTTCAATTCAAGGTCGTTAGTCAAATTTTTGGAGCGATTGTTTATTATGGTAATCACCATTAACGAGTTAAGCAAAGTTACAAAAAAAATGTAAATGAAGATGTTACATCTTAAACTATCATGATTAGATATAGAGAGGTGATATTGATAAGTCAATGTGAATCAGTCAAGTTTGTGGTAAACATAGTATGACTCATAAAGAATATAGCATAGTTAAGACAATGTCAATAATGACCAAAGACACCTTCCCGAAGGAAAAAGAATAAGACTTTCTTGATTATCCGGAGAGGGAATAATGTTAGATGAGGGAGATGACCCTTAATTATACAATAGATAGGGTTTCCTCTGAGCATAATAGGTTATCGTCATGATTGTGTCATATATAATAGAAGTCAATCTCTAATTAATACAAATTATGCATGCCAAGGCATGCGAGGATAAAGTATGCAAACTTAAATGGGTAAACGTGAATATATTAAGGTATGAGATGCACAAAAGGCGTAATATTGAAGGTTATAAGAAGCAATATAGATTGTGTGATGACCCGGACAGTCGTCTCATGAGTTACCGCTTCGTTTCCCCTATATATGCTTCTTTATGCTTCATTATCCATGTTTCATGTGATCAAGTTGATTAGTTTGCGTTTGGAGAGGATTTGGTAAGAAATGAGACACTTAGTCTCTTTTAAGAAGGCTTAAGTTGGAAAAGTCAGCCGGATATTGACTTATGTGTTAGAGGGTTCGGATGTGAGTTTTGACTGTTCGGTTAGCTTCGGGAGGTGATTTGTGACTTAGGAGTGTGATCGGAATTGGTTTTGGAGGTCCGGAATAGAATTAGACTTGAATTGGCGAAGTTGATATTTTGGTGATTTCCGGTTGGTAGGTGAGATTTTGATCCGAGGGTCAGAATGGAATTTCGAGAATTTTTGTAGTTTTTTTTATGTCATTTGGGATTTTTTTGCAAAATTTTAGGTCATTTGGACGAGGTTTGATAGACTTTTTGATCGAATTCAGAATTTGGAAGTTTTGGAATTCTTAGGCTTGAAACCGAGGGTGATTCGATGTGTTTATGTTGTTTTGAGCGTTCCGAAGTTTGGAACAAGTTTTAATGATGTTATGGGGCGTGTTGGCATGTTAGTTCGGGGTTCCACGAGGCTCATATAAGTTTTGGAAGAGTTTTTGGAAAATTTTTGCCGTTTTGAGCATAAACATGTAATGATCCAAAAGTCCATTTTTAGTTCTAGAGATCGAAATTTAATTTCAAGACTTTCAAAATTTAAATAATGAATTATAGGAGTGATATGGAAAGTTTGATCTAATTTCATCAAATCGCGATTGGGTTTTTGACACGAAACATGAGTTAATTATTTAACAAGCAAAATGGGTATTGAACTGAGAAAATGAGCTCCGAATTGAGTTTTGACTGAAGGGCTATGTTTGTATTATTATTTTTGACTCATAGCAACAAGAATCATCGAATTCCGAGTTTGTATGATGGAGTTAGAGCCTTTTTAATGAAAAGAAAAGTTGCTGAAATTTTCTGGGCAGTTTTTGCATTTTTCGCACGTGTGAACAGTGACCGCACCTGCATGAACAATATCCATGTACAGTACACATGAATAGTGTATGTGAACATTCCTGTGAACAATTCCCGCGCGTGAACAATACCGAAATTTCTAGACAGATTTAAGTCCAGCAGTTCGGGTTTTGGGTCATTTTTTTTTTACTTCAAAGCTCGGATTTTGGCAATTTTCGGTGAGAAATCACGGGAATTCTTGGGGTAAGTGTTCTTGAATCCCTTGTGATTATATTTCATGAATAAATCTTCATTTTGGCATTAGATTATTGATATTTGAAGAGAAATGGAGGAATATTCTAAAATTCCATAAAGATGAATTTTTAAGATTTGAAAGCCAATCTGATGTCGAATTTTGGTAAAATTTGTATGGTTGGACTCGTGGTTGAATGGGTGTTCATATTTTGTAACTTTTGTCGTATTCCGAGATGTGGGCCCTAAGGGCAATTTTGAGTTAAATTTCTGAGTGAGGCCGAGGGCCATATGTGAGGATATGTTGAGTGATATGAGGCCGAGGGCCTAAAATACTTTTATATGCCACGAGGTGGCTAGAGTGATGTGAGGCCGAGTACCGAGTGATGTGAGGCTGAGTGCCGAGTGATGATGCCACAAGGTGGCTTGATATAGCGCTTGGGCCGTAAGGGGCCCCTCCGGAGTCTGCACACCCCCAGTGAGTGCAGTCGACTATATATATGGATCGGGCTGCACGCTGCAACGGTTACTATATGATATTGTTCTGAGAGTGAGCCCGAGGGGTTGAGAGTTTTCTGAGAGTGAGCCCGAGGGGCTGATACTATTCTGAGAGTGAGCCCGAGGGGCTGGTACTGTTCTGAGATATTGCCCGAGGGGCGAACCTTTATGTGTTTATTTTTCATATTTTACTTGTCATTTTACCGGTTAAACTATGGTATTTGTGCCCGAGGGGCGGATTTTCTATGCTCATCTGCACTATCTGATTTGCATTCATTTGCATAACTGTTGAAAAATCGTTTCAAAAGAAATTTGAACTGAGCTAAGATGTTTTAAGAGATTTCATAGCTTCATGGTTTTTCTTAAATGGTTTTATACCGCTTTTATATAGCATGTTGATATGCTTTACGTGATTTCGTGCTGCTCAGTTATTATTTACCTTTATTACTCACTAAGATGGAGTACTCATTTTACTCCTTGTACCTTGTGTGCAGATGCAGGTGTTTATACACCTGGTAGCGGGTTTTAGCTGATTGGAGGCAGGGTTATCGGAGTTTTAACGAGGTGGTTGTCAGTGTTCGCAGTACCGCATTTCTCCCTTTTCGTTCATCAGTCCTGTTTTGTATATTTCAGACCTTGTAGTTATATTTATACTCGAATAGATGCTCATGACTAGTGACACCCCGATGTCGGGCTGAGTTGGGTTACTATTCCGTATGTTTATAAAATTATATTTTGGACTGCCTAAAAGATTGGATTATTCATCCTTATAAATGACTTATTGATTTATTAAGATGTTGGAACTAAATTTGAGTAAGTGTCGGTTGACCTTGTCTTCATGAGAGGCGCCATCACGATCGGGTTTGGATTTTGGGTTGTGACAGATTGTCAGAGAAGGAAGAAAAAAATATGATATGGAATAATAATCTCGAGTTTTTCTAATCGAGGTATGTTTTATTTTATTCCGTTGAAATGGTGAAAAATTGAGAATTTCCAAGAATGATCTCGAAGCAACTCTATATGTGCCCAATATTGAAAGAGCAGTTAACTTGTGAGTGAACGGATCCGTATGATTTAAGAAGAATAATTGTTGAAATGTCTCATGGGCTAAGTTAAAGTTGTTGGAAGGTTATATATATAATGTGTACGAATTAAGGCTCAAAAACAAAATTGAAAACGGTTATGGTACGGATTTGGAGATTGAAGAGATACAAGAATTCTAAGTCTACATGATAATGTGTCATAAATACCTAACATGATATGTATGGACAAGATCAATAATACCACGAAGAATGGTAAAATATACAAGTATATATTTATCATATAGAACGTGTTGATGTAAATATGTGGTATGAGCTATGGCCAAAGATGTTCGCATTATGATATAGACATGAGGTAATAAGACCCTACAGGCATGACATCTCTATCATAGGTATTAGCCTACTCGGTGGGATACCATGAAAATAAAGTTTTATGAAAGGACTTAATAGCAAGAAATATAATTTTAGAGATATACTATAGAATCTCATATATATATATATATGAAGCTTGAGAACATGATGATGTCATAAAGATAGAATATATAATTCTTATATTTAGCATTATGAAGATGGTATATGTTGTGAAAGTTATATAATGATATGTAGATTTAGCCTAAGGGAGTCACACTAGTTCAGCATACTTAAGCGTGAGATAAGAGGCGCAAGGCAGTTGTACTTGCTAGAACTGTATTAGAGCATGGATTGAAAGGTGAAATATTATAAGAGATCTCAACGATAGAGAACATAAAAGAGTGAAGTGGTAACTATAATGATGTCGTAAGGGAAAAATAATGGCCCTTAGCAATATATGTCGCAACTAGTAGCGACGTGATACTTGGATACGAAAATGGACAAAAAAAGCTCCTATGAGTATTGACCAATCTATCCTATTGTCAGGATAATGAGCATATCGGCATAATGATGAAATAAAAGTCAATGTACGATGAAAGACTGAAGCGCTAAAATAAGGATTTCTAATTGAGAGGGATAAATAGCCTATTGTAGTGGGTGAACAAATTGATTGTCAGTGAAAAGTTCTATGTGAGATATAAGTTTAATATTGTCTTCGAGTGGCAAGTAAGAATTTGAATTGGGTTTACTCCTAAGTGGGGGAGCATCGGAACAGAAAGGATTCACCTTAAAGATAATGATTTGAGTAATAAGATATTTTATTTACTAGAGTCAAGATGAAGAGAAAACATTCGGTAACTTCATGACGGAATGAGTACAATTACCATAAAGTTTTTGTTGGGATTCAAAGACTCATTACAAATACTAGTTACGATGTTCTACATCAGAGATATTAAAAGTTATGTTTGATAGTCAAAGATTTAATGGGCAATTCGAATGTATTCCTACAACTTTGGGGGCATGTGCAATTTGAATTAAATTCAAGTATTGGCGGAGAACAAGCTAGTACTTTAAATTGTGCGTGGGATTAAGTGGAATAAGAGAATATTTTAATGTGTGCACACCTTAGCACGAGATAAAATAGAGAATGCGCATTCCTGAGTGAGAAAAGACTCTTCTGTACAAAAGATAAAGTATGCCAGTAAAGGGCATGGGTTCAAGGAAGAGCACTAATATTAAAAGGGTGCAAGTACCATCTTGATAACATTGACTCTCGACTGTTAAAAACTTACGGGCTACAGTATCTTGTCAATGGTGCGCATGCAAATAAATGCAATCCCAAGTTTTTTGGTAGAAAAATATCATATAATACTCAATGGGGCCAAGGAATTATTAAAAGTTAAGAAATAAAATTGGAACACAGATGTCCGCGATTAGGTGACAAACTAGTGTCATGAAATCGAATGAAGTGAGTTGAATTACATTCAGAGTAAACTTGTTGGTAATAATAGTCATCAAGTTATGAATCTAGCATGAGCTCTAAAGGTATGAGCGGAAGTAGGGGTATTAAATTATCATATGATGATTAAATCTGAGACAAATATCTTATTAATCTTTGAAAGGAATAAAAGGATATTCCAAAATAGTTTTGATGATTAGAGGATATTAAAAGTCTTAAGTGGGAAAACGTTTCCTCGAAACATGACAAAAAGAGCAACAGACTAACTTGAAAGTATTGGTTATAAGAAAATTTCGAGACTATGAGTCGGAATGGATAAGTTTGAAGATGCCAAGTGGGCAATATAATTTTGTTATCACCAAGCATTAACCATAGCTTCGAGGAAGCTGAGAATTTAGGTAGCATGGAAATGTGTCATTCTATATTATCCAAAATGTCACGACCCCAATCCCGATCTTGATGGCGCCCAACACAATTGCTAGGCAAGCCCGACCATTTACACTCTCAACTCGAGCACGAAGCTCAAAACCAATCATTTAAATATCTTTATCAACAATAAAGCTAATAGTTTTTAATTTATAGATAGAAATAAGCTGAATATCAAGATAGTACTGAATACATTCCCAAAGACTTGGGGGTCATCAGTCTAGAGCCTCTAACAATACAGTGTAATAAGACTCCAATAATACATAGTTTCAAAACTACGGAAAGATAATAAAGGGGATAGGGGAGGAGTCGGGTCCTGCGGACATCAGGCAGCTACCTCGACAACTCCGGTAAAGCTCTGGAACGGCAAATAGCTCAGCTAAGCTCCCGAGACACCTGAATCTGCACACATGGTGCAGGGATTAAAGTGAGTACTTCCAACTTAGTGGTAATAGACATGTATAATGACTGATAGTAAGAAATCCCGAAATACAACAATGCAAAGCTATAACCAATACTCCTACACATTTAACAGTGATACAACAACAACTAATGACAGATAAAGCAGGCAGATATCGATGCATGAATGCAATGCAATGCACATGACCGCTGCGGCGCGCAGCCCGATCCATTTGGGTACCCACGCTCACTGTGGGGGTTCAGACTCTGGAGGGTCTCCTACAGCCCAAGCGCAATATCATCGTAACATTCGTTGTGGCGTGCAGCCCGATCCACAATCAGTCCAATTATAAGCATTCAAGCCACACGAGCACAGTCAAACTTACCATTTTCAGTTCCAATTATCAGAAATTATAAATTAAGTGGTTAAAACCATAGAATTTTACTAGCCATTTCGAGGCAGTATCTAACTCAGGACTGATATCATGAAAATATGCTAAACATCATGGAAACAGTGATAATAATCCCTACGGGATCCAAATAATCGGCATGCAGCCCAAATATATCCATGACCATCCAAGTAGGAGGTTTGCCAACTAATTTCTAGCCAATAACACAGCACGAAAATCATTCGGTCGGACTAAGCCATAGTCGCCAATCACAATCGACCCCGCACTCACCGTAGAGTACATGTCTCGCCTCAATATAGTATCACAGTGTGATATACCGGGGTTTTAAACCCTCAGGTCATCATCTACATCTATTACTCACCTCAAATCGGCCACGAAACTAGTCCGCTAAGCCTTTCCCTCTTGAATCAACCTCCTCACGCGCCGAATCTGATTAAAATCACCAGGAATATGTTATAATAAGCTAATGGAACAAAACCCAATTGAAAGAACTCGAAAAATACCCAAAAATACGAAGTTGGCAAAACCCGAGCCCCGGGCCCACTTCTTGAAAAAATACGAAATTTACATCACCGGAATCCTCGTCTCACCACGAGTCCGTACATATAAAATACACAAGAATCGGAGTCCATTTGACCCTTTAAATCATCAATTCAAATCTTCTTAGGTTTCAAGCCCTAACCTCCATTTTTACCCTTTAATTCCCTGAAATTCCGTGATTAATTCATGTTTTTACACCATAATAACATAATCCGAGTCCAATATTCTTACCTGATGAAACCCCTTCGAATCCTCTTCAAAATTGCCCAAAAACCCGCTTTAGTCGAAGTCCAAAATGTTTGCTTCTTTTCCAAGTTCGTGAACACTGTTCTCTATAACACCAGACCTTTTTCCGCTTCTGCGGTCCACTGACCGCACTTGCGGTACCGCTTTCGAGATAATTTGACCGCTTACGCGGTCTTACTTAAAACTCCTGGGGCCGCTTATGCGATCCAAACACCACTTATACGGTTTTTCTTTAACCGCTTATGCGGTCTATTATCCGCTTACACGGCACCGCTAAAGCGCCCAACCTTCCGTTTATGTGGAAATCCCCTGGGCCACTCCTGATTGCTTCTGTCTGCGGAACCGCTTATGCAACCCCTTTTCCACAAATGCGGAAATACCAGAAGGTGAAAATATCGGACCTGCAATAAATGCTTCAAACTCCCGTTTAACCATCCGAAATTACCTCGAGGCCCTCGGGAGCTCAACCAAAAGCAAAAACACATCCTAAAACCTTATTCAAACTTGTTCCAATCCTCAAAACAAGTCAAACAATGCTAAAACCATTAAATCACATCGGATTCAAACCTAGTTTTCTTCAAAACTTCTGCAATACACATTCAATCAAAAACCCGACTAAACAACGTCCGAATGACTTGAAAATTTGCAGACATATCCAAAATCACCTAACGAAGCTACTGCAACTCTCGAAATTCCATTCCGACCCTCAGATCAAAATCTCACCTATCAACCGGAATTCGCCAAAATTTAAACTTCGCCAATTCAAGCCTAATTCTACACCAAGCCTCCAAAATCAATTCCAATCGCACTCCTAAGTTACAAATCATCCCCCAAAGCTAACCAAACTACCAGAATTCACATCCGAGCCCTCTAATCACATAGTCAACTTTCGATTGACTTTTCTAAAACAAGCTTTCTTCTAAGAGGCTAAGTGTCTCATTTCCAACTAAAACCAACTCAATTCCACCCGATCAACTCAAATATCGATATTGAAACATAAAGCAACACAATATAGGGGAAACGGGGCGGTAACTCATGTGACGACGGGTCGGGTCGTCACATCCTCCCCAACTAAAACAAACGCTCATCCTCGAGCGGGTCAAGAAACATACCTGGAGTCTCAAACAAGTGAGGATATCTGCTCCGCATCTCCCGCTCGATCTCCCAAGTAGCCTCCTCCACGGGCCGACCTCTCCACTGCACCTTCACCGAAGCTATATCCTTTGACCTCAATCTCCGAACCTGACGACCCAAAATAGCCACTGGCTCCACATCATAGGTCAAATCATCATCCAAATGAACTGTACTAAAGTCCAACACATGAGATGGGTCCCCAACATACTTCCGGAGCATAGATACATGCAATACCGGATGAACTCCCGATAGACTAGGTGGCAAAGCAAGCATATAGGCCACATCCCCAATCCTCCTAAGTATCTCAAAAGGGCCAATGAACCGCGGACTCAATTTCCCTTTCTTTCCAAATCTCATAACGCCCTTCATAGGTGAAACCTTCAACAAGACCTTCTCACCCACCATATACGACACATCTCGAACCTTCCGGTCCGCATAACTCTTCTGACGCGACTTAGCTGTGGGAAGTCTCTCCTGAATCACTTTCACCTTATCTAAGGCATCCTGGACCAACTCTGTCTCCAACAACCTAGCCTCACCGGGCTCGAACCAACCAACCGGAGATCTACACCGTCTCCCATATAAGGCCTCATACGGTGCCATCTGAATGTTAGACTGATAGCTGTTGTTGTAAGAAAACTCTGCAAGTGGCAAGAAATCAACCCAAGAACCTCCAAAGTCAATAACACAGGCACGCAACATGTCCTCCAATATCTGAATGGTACGCTCGGACTGCCCGTCCGTCTGAGGATGAAACACTATGCTCAGCTCTACCCGTGTACCCAACTCTCACTGAAAAGTCCTCCAGAACTGAGAAGTAAACTGAGTACCCCTATCTGATATGATGGAAATAGGGACCCCATGCAACCGTACAATCTCTCTAATGAAAATCTCTGCTAACCGCTTCGAAGAATAGGTGGTACACACCGGAATAAAGTGCGCGGACTTGGTCAGCCGATCCACAATCACCTAAACTGAATCAAACTTCCTCGCTATCCGAGGGAGACCATTCACGAAGTCTATAGTAATCCTCTCCCATTTCCACTCGGGAATATCCATGCGCTGAAGCACACTACCGGGCCTCTGATGCTCATACTTAACCTACTGACAGTTGAGGCACCGAACTACATGACTCACAATATCCTTCTTCATTCTTCTCCACCAGTAATGTTGTCTCAAATCCCGATACATCTTCGCGGAACCTGGATGAATAGAATACTACGAGCTATGGGCCTCTTCCAATATCAACTTCCTAAGCCTAACCACATTGGGTACACAAATCCGGCCTTGCATCCTCAATACACCATCACTATCAATAGTCACATCCCTGGCATCATCATGCTGAACTCTGTCCTTAAGGAAAAGCAAATGTGGATCATCATACTCACGCTCTCTAATGCGATCATACAAGGAAGACCGAGATACCACACAAGCCAACACCCGGCTAGGCTCCGAAATATCTAACCTCACTATCCAATTGACCAAAGCCTGGACATCAACTGCAAAGGGCCTCTCCCCAATTGGAATGTACGCCAAACTACCCATACTCACCACCTTTCGGCTCAATGCATCGGCCACTTTATTGGCCTTCCCCGGATGATACAAAATGGTAATGTCATAATCCTTGAGCAATTCAAGCCACCTCCGCTGTCTCAAATTTAGATCCTTCTATTTGAACAAGTGCTGAAGACTGCGATGATCAGTATATACCTCACAGGATACGCCATACAAGTAGTGCCTCCACATCTTCAAAGCATGAACTATGGCAGCCAACTCCAAATCATGAACGGGGTAATTCTTCTCATGAGGCTTCAACTGATGAGAAGCATAAGCAATAACTCTACCCTTCTGCATCAACACACATCCAATCCCAACTCTCGAAGAATCACAATACACGGTGTAAGAACTTGAAGCTTATGGAAGGACTAACATTGGAGTTGTGGTCAAAGCCGTCTTGAGCTTCTGAAAGCTCTCCTCGCACGCATCCGACCATACGAATGGTGCACCCTTCTGTGTCAACTTGGTCAAGTACGAAGCAATAGATGAAAATCCCTGGACAAAGCGGCGCTAATACCCTGCCAAACCGAGGAAACTCCGGATCTCCATAGCTGAGGACGGTCTAGGCCAACTCTGCACCGCCTCTATCTTCTTTGGGTCAACCTGAATACCATCACTAGACACCACGTGTCCTAGAAAAGCCACAGACCCAAGCCAGAACTCACACTTGGAGAACTTTGCATAAAGTTTCTCCTCCCTCAATCTCTGCAATACTAACCTCAAATGCTGAGCATGCTCCTCCTGGCTACGCGAGTACACCAGGATGTCATCAATAAACACAATCATAAATGAATCCAGATACGGTCGGAACACACTGTTCATCAAATCCATGAATGCAGCTGGGGCATTAGTCAGCCCAAAAGACATAACTAGAAACTCATAATGCCCATATCTCGTCCTGAAAGCTGTCTTCATAATATCAGAATCCCTAATCTTCAGCTGGTGATAGCCTGAACGAAGATCAATCTTCGAGAATACCCTCGCTCCCTGGAGCTGATCAAACAAATCATCAATGCTCGGTAGAGGATATTTGTTCTTCACTGTTACCTTGTTTAACTGCCTGTAATCAATACACATCCTCATTGTGCCATCTTTCTTCTTGACAAACAAGACCGGTACACCCCACGGTAACACACTCGGGCGAATAAACCCCTTATCTAGGAGTTCCTGAAGCTGCTCTTTCAATTCCTTTAACTCAGCTGGTGCCATACGATAGGGAGGAATAGAGATGGGCTGAGTGCCCGGCACCAGATCAATACCAAAATCAATGTCCATGTCCAGCGGCATGCCCGATAGGTCTGCTGGAAACACATCTGGGAAATCCCTCACAACGGGAACTGAATCAAAACTAGGAGTCTCAGCTCCAACATCTCTCACAAAAGCCAAGTACGATAAACAACCTTTCCCAACCATCCACTGGGCCTTTAGGAAAGAGATCACCCTGCTGGGAACATAATCTGTCGAACCTCGCCACTCAATCCTCGAAACACCCGGAATGGCCAACATAACTGTCTTGGCATGACAGTCCAGAATAGCATGGTACGGAGATAGCCAATCCATACCCAGAATCACATCAAAGTCTACCATACCCAACAACAACAAATCAACTCGGGTCTCTAGACCCCTAAAATAACAAGACAAGATCGATATACGTGATCCACAATAATAGTATTACCCACCGGGGTAGATACATGCACAGGCAAGGCAAGACAACCACGGGTCATACCCAGATGATGGGCAAAATATGAAGACACATAGGAGTATGTAGTCCCGGGATCAAATAAAATAGAAGCATCCTTGTGGCAAACTAAGATAATACCTGTGATAACAGCGTCTGATGCAACAATATCCCTCCTGTCTAGGATAGCATAGAACCGAGCCTGACCACCACTAGATCGATCTCTACCCCTAGGGAGACCCCTATCTGACTGACCCCCACCCCTACCTGACTGGGATGGTACTGAAGTAGATGGAGTAGAAGAGGAGGGTTGATCCCTCTGCTAAGACCAACCACTACGAAGCCGAGGACACTATCTCCTCATGTGTCCAAACTCACCACACTCATAGCAACTGCCCGGTGCTAGAGAAGGGGACTGAAGGGAACCCCTCGCTGCAGATGAACCCTGGGCTGAAGAGGCAAGAGTAGAACTCTGAGCTGGAAGGGCACTAAGTGAGGACTGGCCCTGCTGAAATCCCTGGCAGCCACGGCCTAAAGAAGCCCCACTATACTCTAGGCGACCTGTCTGAGGAGGCCTGAAAGAACGACCTCTGCCCTGTTAGAACTGGCCCCTAGACGGAGCACCACTGTAGCTACCTGAACCTCGAGGCCTCTTGGACTCTCTCTCCTCATGCTCCCGACGACGATCTATCTCAATCTGGCGAGCCATATCAACTACCTCTTCAAACGAAGCTGCTACCACCCTCTCCCTAGTCATCAAAATGCGAATCGGATAGTTGAGGCCATCCACAAACCTCCTGATCCTCTTCCGATCTGTCGGGATCATCCAAGTAGTATGTCTAGCCAACTTCGTGAACCTCAACTCATACTGGGTCACTATCATGTCACCCTGGATCAACCACTCAAACTGTCGGCGCAGCTCCTCTCTGCGAGACTATGGCACATACTTCTCCAAAAAAGTGAGTGGAGAACTGCTGCCAAGTAAGGGGTGCTTCTCCCGCAGGCCTACGCCTCTCAAACTCCTCCCATCATGTAAATGCAAGCCCTGAGAACTGAAAGGTAGTAAAATCCACTCCACTCGACTCTAAGATCCTTGCAGTGTGATGCATCCTCTGACACTTGTCTAGAAATCCCTGGGCATCCTCGCCCTCAGTACCGCTGAATGTCGGAGGCTGAAGTCTACCAAACCTCTCTAGTCGACGTTGCTCGTCGTCTGGCATCACTAGAACTGCATACTCTGTAGCTGGTGCGACTGGCGCAACTGGAGCAATCGGTGCAACTGGCTGAGCTGGGGCTGCCTCTGGTATCTGTAATCCCTGCACAACCTGCTCGGGTGTGCGAGCTGTGGGGGTCTGATGACCACCCCCGGTCTAAGAAGTAGCTACGGCAGTAGAGGCCAAAACTGCCTGAGCCAGACCAGTGCAGATAGATAAGATCTGAGCTAAAGCCTCCTGAAGGCTAGGAATCACGATGGGCACTGCCGGATCCTGAACGGGTGCTGTTAGAGCATCTACAGCTGGGGGCTGGTCCTGAATGGGGGCAACTGGTGGGTCAATTGGTGCTTCCTCTGCTGCTCTACCTCGACCGCGACCACGGCTGCGCCCACGGCCTCTGGCGGGTGGCAATGGTGGTCGTCTACCACGTCTGGTAGCACGAGTTCTCTCCATCTGCGAGATAATAGAATACGGAAGTTTAGTTCTCGGAACAACAAAGCCGCCCAACAAGAGTTCACGAATATGAAGTGTTTCCTAAAGGTTCTGCAGCCTCTCGAGGATAAATACAGACGTCTCTGTACCAATCCGTGAGACTCTACTAACCGGCTCATGACTCATGAGGCCTAGTAACCTAGGCGCTGATACCAACTTGTCACGACCCCAATCCTGGTCGTGATGGAGCCCAATGCAATTGCTAAGCAAGACCGACCATTTACACTCTCATTCCGAGCACGAAGCTCAAAACCAATCATTCAAATATCTTTATCAACAATAAAGCTAATAGTTTTTAATTTATTGATAGAAATAAGCCGAATATCAAGATAATACTGAATACACTCCCAAAGACCTGGGGGGTCATGAGTCTAGAGCCTCTAACAATACAGTGTAATAAGACTCCAACAATACATAGTTTCAAAAATGCAGAAAGATAATAAAGGGGATAGGGGAGGAGTTGGGTCCTGCGGACATCAGGCACCTACCTCGACAACTCCGGTAAAGCTCTGGAACCGCAAATAGCTCAGCTAAGCTCCTGAGACACCTGAATCTGCACACATGGTGCAGGGAGTAAAGTGAGTACTTCCAACTCAGTGGTAATAGACATGTATAATGACTGATAGTAAGAAATCCCAAAATACAATAATGCAAAGCTATAACCAATACTCCTACACATTTAACAGTGATACAACAACAACTAATGACGGATAAAGCAGGAAGATATCGATGCATGAATGCAATGCAATGCACATGACCGCTGCGGCGCACAACCCGATCCATTGGAGTACCCGCGCTCACTGTGGGGGTTCAGACTATGGAGGGGCTCCTATAGCCCAAGCGCAATATTATCGTAACATTTGTTGCGGCGTGCAGCCCGATCCACAATCAGTCCAATTATAAGCATGCAAGCCACACGGGCACAGTCAAACTTACCATTTTCAGTTCCAATTATCAGAAATTATAAATTAAGTGGTTAAAACCTTAGAATTTTACTAGCCATTTCGAGACAGTGTTTAACTCAGGACTGAGATCATGAAAACATGCTAAACATCATAGAAACAGTGATAATAATCCTTACGGGATCCAAATAATCGGCATACAACCCAAATATATCCATAACCATTCAAGTAGGAGGTTTGCCAACTAATTTCTAGCCAATAACACAGTACGAACATCATTCGGTCGGACTAAGCCATAGTCCCCAATCACAATCGACCCCGCACTCACCGTAGAGTATGTGTCTCGCCTCAATATAGCATCACAGTGTGATATACCGGGGTTTCAAACCCTCAGGTCATCATCTACATCTATTACTTACCTCAAACCGGCCACGAGACTAGTCCGCTAAGCCTTTCCCTATTGAATCAACCTCGTCACACACCGAATCTGATCAAAACCACAAGGAACATGTTATAATAAGCTAATGGAACATAACCCAATTGAAAGAACTTGAAAAACACCCAAAAACATGAAGTTGGCAAAACCCGAGCCCCGGGCCCACTTCTCGAAAAATTACAAAATTCACATCACCGGAATGCTCGTCTCGCCACGATTCCGTACATATAAAATACACAAGAATCGGAGTCCATTTGACCCGTCAAATCATCAATTCAAACCTTCTTAGGTTTCAAGCCCTAACCTCCATTTTTACCCTTTAATTCCTTGAAATTCCGTGATTAATTCATGTTTTTACACCATAATAACATAATCCGAGTCCAATATTCATACCTGATGAAACCCCTTTGAATCCTCTTCAAAATCACCCAAAAACCCGCTTTAGTCGAAGTCCAAAATGTTTGCTTCTTTTCCAAGTTCGTGAACACTGTTCACTATAACACCAAACATTTTTCCGCTTCTGCGGTCCACTGACCGCACATGTGGTACTGCTTTCATAACAATTTGACCGCTTACGCGGTCTAACTTAAAACTCCTGGGACCGCTTATGCGATCCAAACACCGCTTATGTGGTTTTCCTTCGACCGCTTCTGCGGTCTATTATCCGCTTACGCGGCACCGCTAAAGCGCCCAACCTTCCGCTTATGCGGAAATCCACTAGGCCACTCCTGATCACTTCTGCGACCTCCCCCACTGCATCTGCGGAACCGCTTATGCGGCTCCTTTTCCGCAGATGCGGAAATACCAGAAGGTTAAAATATCAGACCTGCAACAAATGCTTCAAACTCCCGTTCAACCATCCGAAATCACCTCGAGGCCCCCGGGACCTCAACCAAAAGCACAAACACATCCTAAAATATTATTCAAACTTGTTCCAATCCTCAAAACACGTCAAACAATGCTAAAACCATTAAATCACATCGGATTCAAGCGTAGTTTGCTTCAAAACTTCTGCAATACGCATTCAATCAAAAACCCAACCAAACAACGTCCGAATGACCTAAAAACTTGCAGACATATCCAAAATCACCTAAGAAAGCTACTGCAACTCTCAGAATTCCATTCTGACCCTCGGATCAAAATCTCACCTATCAACCGAAATTCGCCAAAATTCAAACTTCGCCAATTCAAGCCTAATTCTACACCAAGCCTCCAAAATCAATTCCGATCGCACTACTAAGTTAAAAATCATCCCCTGAAGCTAACCGAACTACCAGAATTCACATCCGAGCCCTCTAATCATATAGTCAACTTCCGGTTGACTTTTCTAAAATAAGTTTTCTTCTAAGAGGCTAAGTGTCTCATTTCCAACTAAAACCAACTCAATTCTACCCGATCAACTCAAATATCGATATTGAAATATAAAAGCAACACAATATGGGAGAAATAGGGCGGTAACTCACGTGACTACGGGTCGGGTCGTCACACAAAAAATAATTATTAAGGACGTCCAATCACAGAGAGATTTTTGGTTTATTTGAAGATACTTTTTAGGTACAACTTGTCGTATGCATGACTAAAGAAAAATACATGTTTGTATAATAATGATGTGGGAGCTATGTGTAGTAGCTATTATTGATATTGAATGGTATTCATATATGTCACTAGTTAAAAGTTTTAAAGATTTACATTGATGCACTTATGGTATATGTATGACTGAGTGGGGTCAAGATGGTACATTATATTGCGTATTGCTTGTTGTTGAGTGATATTATTATTGGTGCTTGTGGGGGGGCTTGTTCTGGACAGGTTAAAAAATTTGGATAGTCCTAGTTATAAGGAAAACTCTGCCAAAAATTTTTAGAATTTTTCAAGATAGCCAAATTTTGAGGGCCAAAAGTAAGTCTAAGATTTTGGAAAGAAAGTATAAAACCCATGTAATCATAAGTGCCTATGAATAATGGTTGGAGGTAAATGGATGATAACTCTATTCATAGAAGTGAATTGCAAAACATTCGAGGACGAATATTCTTAAGTGGGGGAGAATGTAGCACCCCGAAAAGAAAAAAAATTCGAAGTACTTAAGCGCTATTAAGAAGGTCGATGTGTGCTAATTATATTATTTTGTGTGCAGACAAGGACTATTAATATGATGAATATTAATTGGATATAATAACAAATTGTAAGAGGTGTATTTGAAGTGATATAGGTCATAAGGAGAGCCCTTGGAGCAAATCAAGATGGAAATTACATGATAGACTAAAGTTTCAAATGAGTACGCACAAGATGTAAGTTTGGATGAGCATATCTAGATATATATAAGGAGTTATGTGGATTAAAATATATAAAATGAAAGGTCTTTGAGTCTATTTTCTAATGCTTCAAACCGTTTATCATTTGTACATTCCTTCAATAAGTTATGATCAAATTGCCAAAAGCTGACAGAGGAGCCTGCAGATGCGAAGCATCTGGAGCCGCGTCTGAAAGAATGACTGGTAGTAAAGTGCTGCCATAGCGTCCAAGGCCGCGTCCGAAGACCAAAAATCTGGGCCTATAAATACCAAGACGGAGGAGAGAGTATTTTGAGTATTGGGGGTTAGGGTTCTTTAGGTGAAGGGGCGATTGTAAGCTCAAATCAAGTCCATATCGACCAAGGTAAGTTGTTAATGTTGTTTTGAGTTGATTCTTACTTACTATACATGAGTTCTAACATCATTCTAACATCCACATGCTAGAGTTCATCATCAAATTCTCAAGAACACAAAAATCACCAAAGTTGTGATTTTTCAAGATAGATCTACTAGAGGTAATTTCAATGCTTCAAACTCGTTTATTATGAGTAGTTAGAAGTATTTGTTACAAGTTTTATTGTTTGAAAGATTTGATTATAAAACTCTAGTTCATGGAATGAATAGTATTTTTGAGAAAATAAGAGTGAAGTTGAATGGTGAATCTTGGCGATGAAATTGATTGAATACAATGAACCTATTGAATTATTTGTTAGCAAAAGATAGAAGTGATCAAATAAGTAATCATCATTATGCAAGTTTTGATTATGGAAGATGATGAATAGTAACTTGGTGCCATTGGACAATTTATGTAGTATCATTAATGACTTTAAATGGGTTTAAAATATAAGGATGGAGTTGAATGGTCTAGCTTGTAAATCTATTTGGCGATTTGAGTTGTTGGAGGCTTGTAGCCAATTTATGAGCCGTATATGGATATTATTTAAAATCTTAGGTGATATTTTGATGTAATTAGGATATCTAATTGTAGATATCTACTTGTTGGTGATGTTGAGCTTTTTAATAAATATTTAAGTGATGGAATATGACTGAAAGCTTGTGAATGTTAATAAAGAGAAAGCGAGGGAAGTTGATTAGAACTTACTCTTCTTAAGGGACTTTCTCTAAAAGAATGTTTCAAGTTAATACTTAAGTTGTCTGCAAATGTGCTTTCTTACTTGTGGGGATAAACAAGTACGGATCTTTCCATGTACTAAAATATTATGTTGCATATGTAGCGTCATGCAGTATAAAATTTTATTTTAAATCTTGTTGGAAAAATGACACTCAATGTAATGTTATAAGTTTTTATTAAAACTTACGTACTGACAAGAGTATACATATTTGAGTGCTAAAGAAAAGCTTTCATGGAAAGTATTTCTTTTAAAATTTGGTGTGCTGAATAGCTCTTGTGGTATGTTTTAAAGATTAATGTTAAATTGCTAAAGGCTTTAGCATGTAAAAGGTTGTTTATCTAATTTTTGTTTAAATGATTTAGATTTTCTATAAATGCTTTGATTTGATAAAAATAGATCCTTTGAAGCGACTATGCTATGAATCCATTATTGAAGTATCAAATCTTTTGGGAGTTACTTGTGTTCACTAAAATTAACGGATATATTGTGTTCGTCGTCATGAAACTACATGTGCTGGTGTAGGCGTAGATGACAACTTTGTGGTATAAACTACGGCAGAGTGCTCTCCCTCGAGAGAGTACTATTTTGTGCTATTATTAGCATGACTGAGTCGATTCGTACGGTACTACGATGAGACGACATGAGCAAGTAGGGTATATGATACTTGTCGCAAGGTACATGTAATGATTTTGTACGATTTACCCAAAAATCTTGGATAGATGTAAGCATTTTAAAAGTTTATATTGTAAGTTATATTTTCCTTGCTTGTTATTTAAAATAACAAGGATCATGAATTGATAAAAAATTTTATCATCTTATATCAAATATTGGTGCATTATTTTTTATAAAATTTGTCCTAAGAACTTAAGTTAGAGAGAGACTATGACACTTATTGAGTACCACTGTGGTGTACTCAGCCCATAGGGGCCCCTTCCAGGGCCCTGCTTACTTTACATGTTTCAGGATAATGTATGATACGTGGCATACGGTCAGGCCAGGATGACTCTCTTTCCGAGGTATTATGAAGTACCACTTTTATTTCGTGGTAGCTATCATGTTCTTCCTTATTTTATTTTGTTGGAATTACTCTAACCATTGGTTCTATTTTTTGGTATAGAGGCTCCATAGATAGTTGTGAAAGGTTGTAGTAACGAGGTTGTACACAACATTCATGAAAGTATATTTATTTTACTTAGTCTCATTGTTATTATTATGAAAGGGCGTCATGTGTGATTCTGAATTGGAAAATATTTTATCATTTAACTTGAAAATGTATAAGATATTCAAGGAGCTTCCGCATTTAAATTGCTTTTTATGATTATGATTTTGGTGCATCACATGGTTTGGTTCACTCAGGTTGGGTAGTGTGTCGGGTGTCAGTCATGTGATTTTGGATCGTGACAAGGACAAAGCTTGTATAATGCAAAATAGGCCTTACACTTTTAGGAATAGGCCAATGATTCTAAAATAGTAGAGTACAAAATTCTAGTTGCAAAAGGAACCAATGCGTGTATTACTAATATGGGTATGCTTTCCTGGGGTGCCACTCTTATATTGGTATGAGGAAAATCTAGGGAGAATTGCTAGCTTGCTGGGCAAACCTATGTGCACTGATATCTTATAACATCTTAATTGAGATGAATATCACCCAAACACTGCCTGAGTATGTAAATGTTGAAGCCTCAGATGGTAGTATTTGGAGCCAAAAGATTGAATGTGGAAGCCTATTCTATGTCAAGAGTGTATGCAATTTGGGCATAACAAGGAGCATTGAGGGAATACAAGGCTTTATCAGGAATGTACCCAAACAGGATAAACATACCAGGAAAGAATGACAACCTAAGCTAAAAGCTAATGCAGAAGGGCCAACAGCTCTATCTGTTGACCAAAATCTAGCAGTCCACACTCCTCCAACAACTATACACCAGGAGGAAACTCACACTAACCCTTCCTAAGTTTAATTCAGAGGGAAGCAAGTGGTAGAATTTCAAGGCTGAACGGAGATCCCACAAACAGAAGAAGTGTCAGAAAATGATGTTAGTTTCAGTCAATTCAGTAAATCAAACTTGTATCACTGATATTGGTCTGGGTTATGTTAATATAAAAGGTTGGCAATATTCATGGTGTAACAAGAGGGATGGAGATAACAGGATTTATAGCCATATTGACTGGGTTTTGGTAATGAAAAGTGGTTCGAGGACTATGGAAACCTAGAGGCAGTTTATCATAATCCAGAATGTTCAGATCATACTCCTATTGTTATCAAAACAATGATTCCTAGAAAAAGGTTGAAAGGACCTTTCAGACTGCTTAGTGTACTACTCAAGCAGGACTCGTTTAAGGAAGTTGTCAAACATTGTTGGGATGAAAACTTCACTGGATGTCATATGTATAGACCGTGGATAAAACTTAATGCATTTGAAAGTGAAGCAAGGGTGGTGAATAAAGACATGTCCAACATAGAGATTAGAATTACAAATCTACAACAGAAGGTGCATAAAGTACAAAATCAAATGACCAATGGTATGTTCGATAATCAGTTGATAGCTGAGGAGAAGGAATTTCTTATTCAGTTAGAAAAATGGACTGGAATTCAAGAGCAAATATTAAGGCAGAAGTCAAGAGCTACATGGATATCATACGGAGATACCAATACAAAATATTTCCATGCCCTAGCTGAAAGCAACACAAGCTAGGAACATGATATCTTCTATTTGAAATTACCAAGGAATCCTACTCTCAGAGCTAGGTTTGGTACAATTATAATTTTTGACATATTATAAGCAGCTGCTGGGAGATGTACAGTCAATATTGTCTTGTATTGACACTACTATTTCCATAGATGGTCTTTGCCATTCATTGAGCCAGCAACAGGAATTACTAGAACCAGTTACGAGAGAATACATAACTCAAACTATCAAAGACCTTTCAAATGATAAAGCCCCTGGTATTTATGGATTCACGGAAGAGTTTTTTAAAGAACACTAGGATACAGTAGGAAGAGATATGGTTAAGGCCATATTACAATTTTTTGATAATGGTAAATTGTTGAGGGAGATCAACCGTACCACAATCACATTGGTTCTTAAAGTCTCTAACCATACATATGCTAAAGATTTCAGACCTATAGCATGTTGTAGTACTATATATAAGAAAGTTGTAAAGGTGTTAACTATAAAACTAAAGTCTATGGTTGACTACTTTGTGGGACTATCTCAATCTGCATTCATTGAAGGTAGGAATATCCTGGACAATATGATTATAGCTCATGAGTTAGTGAAGGTTTATGGAGAAAAGGGAGTATTACCTAGATCCTAGTTAAAGTAAATATTCGAAAGGAATATGAATATCTGAATTGGAACTTCCTAAGGCAAGTGCTATTAGAATTTGGTTTTCCTAAGCTCGTAATTTGATCATGAACTGTGTCTCCACAGTCAGTTATTCACTGTTATTGAATGGTGGGCTAACTCTTATATTTTATGCTAAGAGAGGGTTGAGACAAGGGGACCCTATGTCCCCATATCTATTTGTCCTAGCTATGGAATATCTAAATATATCCTTGAAGCAACTTAGAAACAACCCTAACTTCAATTACCACCCCAGTTGTGCAAATAGGGAAATAGTACATGTTTGCTTTACTGAAGATCTACTAATGTCCTGCAGTGTAGACAAGATCTCTATTCTACTCATGATGCAAGCATTTGGTCACTTTTCTAGTTTTTCTAGATTGAAAGCCAATTCAGAGAAAAGTTCATTCTATGTTGCAGGAGTGCCACAAGAGTTTAGAGCTCAGATAATGCAAGATATGTATTTCACTATTGGGGAGATGCCACTCATATACTTGGGTATCTCATTGTATTCAAGGAAGCTTTCTATTCAACAATGCCTTCCCTTAGTTATAAAAGATAATTGCTAGAGTTCAATGTTAGACCACTAAGTTCCTATCATACAATGGTAGAGTACAACTCATCAAAAGTGTACTCTTTGAGATGCAGACATATTGGGCCCAAGTGTTCCTATTGCCTAAGAAGATACTATGGTACAAATATATGCAGGAACGTTCTGTGGAGTAGGAGTAATGAATACTCAAGAAGAGCCCCAATAGCCTGGAGTACAGTATATCTACCTAAAGCAATATGAGGATTAAATATATTGGATTTTCTTACCTGGAACAAAGCTGCAATCTGCAAGTTACTGTGGGTAGTGGGTAAAACAAAGGACAAACTTTGGGTGCAATGGATCCATAGCATATACATAAAGGACAGGGAGCTGACAGCATGCCAACTCCGAGTCAAGCTAGCTGGTTAGTTAGGAAGATATTTGATGCAAGAAAATGAATGACTTAATCTGGTTATTTTGTGGACTCCCTTGAAGCCATTGAAGATAGAGAGAAGTTCAGTATCAAGAAGCCTATCAATATTTTACACCCCCATTTCCAAAAGTCTCATGGAAAATCTTGGTCCTAGTGAAAGGAATAATTCCTAGGCATCAGTTTATTCTATGGTTGACAGTTCATAAGAAGTTATCGATAGTGGACATGCTCAAAAAATGGGGAATTCGGGTGGTGCAGGATTGTGTCCTATGTAACACAAATGCAGTGGAGATATTGGAGCACCTCTTCTTTTGATGTGACTTTTCAAAGACTATATGGAGCTCGTTGCTACACTAGCTAGGGGAGAGGAGACCAATCAGAGGATGGGTTGAGGAGCTCATATGGGCATCCTAGAGAACTAATAACTCTAAAACAAGAGCAGGCATCATTGGCTTCTTATTTACAACAAGTACCTATCACATATGGGTTGAGAGGAATGCAAGAAGGTTCAGAAACCAAAGACGAGAAAGCAGGCAGGTGATCAAAGAAATTATACTTCAACTACATATCTATGGTCAGAAGAATGGCAAATGACAATGACAACTGAATGGCCTGAATAGTTACCTAGTATAGTTTCGAAAGTGTTTAATCTATTACTACAAGATAGAGTTAGTAGTTATAGTAGTTAGCTGTATAAGGAACTATTAGAATGGTTACAAAGATTACTGATATCTGACTCATGAGTCCAATGAGTCATTTGTACATATTGATATACTTGGTTAAATACAAAAAATTTAAGTTTAACCCAAAAAAAATATCAAAGGTTTGACATTAGGTATTTGATCATGTCATGATAACCTTTGTCGCGATCAACTCAATTTGGCTTTGATTAAGATGGCTTATTCTAATCACAAGAGCTTGCCATCCTCTCCACAAAAAAAAATGTTGTATCCTTTAAAAAAATGTTTGGTCAAAAACTAGCCATCTAAGATTCTATCTCTTAGTTAAGCATCCAAAGAGAGTTCTTGTTGAACAGTTCGTTGCTCATGCAGGGAAAAGGGTACATTTGCATTACTCACAAAAGCTTTTGACCAAATACTGTTTTTCAAATGAGTTGGAATGAGTTGACATTTCCATTTTCAAGTCACGCCACCAACATTCTACTTCTCTATATAATGTAAAATGTTTATAGATGTATATATATATATATAATTGTGTGCACACTAATTGTATGATGTGCGTGTTTGTCTTTGAATTATAACTACACACATGCAGACACGGAAGCATGCATCACATGCTCAAGATAAAACATTAGGAGTCTTTTTCTTTTCTTTTTCTTTTTGGTACAGCACAACCTCTAGCATCTTCAAGTTGGCAAAATCTAAAAACTATGCCATAAATAGTTAAGCATTAAGAAGTGAAACAAAAAATATATTCAAAATCTCCCTTCTAGACTTCTATATTTACCGAGCATACGTACGTATCAGACAAGAAAAGTTTTTTTTTTTTAAAATACAAATGATCAATATTGTTCAGAAGCGTTTCAATTCGTTTAAGTTTCCAATAATATACAAACCAATTTTCTCCTCAGACCCTATGTGTAGAATTATACTGGATTGTTATTGTTGTTAAGTTTCCAAAAATAATATAGGTTTCACTAATTCACCTTTGTTAGACGAGTAATATACAATGGGATCATTCTTCTCATAGAAACAATTATGAGGATTAGAAAAGCATGCGGTCGAGATGATATTTCCATAGAGGTGTTTTGACGTATCTCTGTGGATCAAAATTTGTCTCTAGTATTTAAGTCAAGATAATACTAAGGAAAGAGTTCTCAAGTCGTCGTTAGTCGAAATGACCCAAGAAGGAGCAAAGTCCCTGGCCGAAGTGTCGAAAGAAGCCGTAGTCGAGATGTCAACAAATGTCGAGGTCGAGGTCGAGGTCGAATATCGTTGATAAGAGCTATAACAGCTAGTCTTTCGAGATAGGATATTAAAAGAGAATATTCTAGTAAATATTCTCAGCTCTTGTACTATTAGGGTTTCTTAAAAACATGTCCCATATATATAGAAAAAAGAGACAATGATACGGGCATGCATGTGATATTCATTTGTGAAGGACAGTTTGACTAATGGTCGTCTCTCTCTTGCTAAAATACAAAGACCACTTTTTCACTAAGATTCTTGTCCATGCTTTTCCATTCGGTCCGAGAATAACTCGAATATTCAAGGATTTGTCTGTCATTCATCATTGTCAGGAGGAACATCCATCTATTTCTTCCTTTATAGGGTGAATCATTCCTCCAATTTACTTAAATGTCATTTATGACTATTTATTGTTATTGAATGTTAAATTATTGCTCGTGCTTTCTGTTTGACTTAAAAGATGTTAAATACTTTTTAAGTGAAAACAATCAAAATGAATCAAGGGTAAATCATAATCGAAGATAATGAGACCTAGAGATATGTATTGTGTTCTTTATTGCTTCTAATGGATTGGATACTCAAGAGAGAGAGAGTTTGATGCTTGTTCAATAAATTCCAGATCCCACATTATAACATCGGGATCCTCTTTTATATAATAGGAGACCCTCCTTGAAATAATAAAATAATACAGAGATTGGTCGTGTTCCTTCGGGGAGACGACGAGACCGATGATACAGTTCACTCCGACGTCCTTAGGTCATGCCCTTACTTCGGTTCGCATATATTCGTTGGTCGTTCCTACCAACGTGGAGACGTAATGGCTAGAATTTGACCCCATACAATTAGTCCCTCTGTTCGTCGGTGACGCATCGAGGTGCGTCCCCGACAGACGTAACCGTGAACCTTGTTCCGGGAGAATTTGACCATGCTTGAAGAAGGCATCGTGAATGAGAGTGAACATTTGAGATTATTGAAATATTGAAGCACAATCTCTTTCTTATAGTGACGTCATCACTCGCATGCATCATCATTACGCATATTCCTGATGAAGCACAAAAAGCGTTCTAATGCTTGGTTTCCCGTGCCCGTTTGAACTCTGTCTCTTCGATTTCAACGCCACCCAACCCTATAAATAGGGGAAGGGTTTAACTTGATCCGACATTTGATCATTTGCAAGCATTTTCTGTCCTTCTAAGAAAACACTTCTTTTCTTCGAAACCCCACCGTTTCTCAGGAATCACACTTTCTGTTGTGTCATACACCGCTCCCTGAACGGAAATTATGGAAAAACCCAACGTGATAATGATCTGAGGGCTTGCGATAATACGCCATCCGATGTACCGCCTCCATCTGGCGAAGATGAGGGAGAAGGAGAAGAGGACCTCACCCCTTTTACTGTGGACAACGTGCTACCGAAGCAACTTCTTGTTAGGAAAGGCTTCCAAAAGGACTCCCCCGCGCAACCTTCGGAGCGCTATGAGTTAACACAGGATCATTTAGATGGTTTTCGCACGTCGTTTGACATACCTGCTCATGTGGAGATGGTCCCATCGGGAACGGATTATGTGAACATCCACAAACCAAGATATTGCACGTTCTATGAATATCCATTTTTAATTGGTTATGGTTTTTCCATCATTCCTTTGGCGGAGGAGCTTTGCCGCTTTTACAATATGTGTCCATCTCAAATTACTCCATACACCTTAAAAGTGTGTAGGATAATGTCTACATATGCAGAGCTGGCTAGGTGCGAGGTCTCTGTCCACCACCTTTTGCAGTTATTCAGTGCCAGTTATCTAAGGGGCACCATGGTGCATTTGAAGAGCCGTGGCTCAAAGGGGCTGGTGGTCATGACCGATGACCGATCCAGCCATGGTTACTGGCGTAGGTACTTCTTTATTAAAACGGAGCACCTGGTGTCTAACCCAGTCGGGTTTTGGAAGAGGTGGAATTCAAAACGTAAGCGTTTCCGTTCGTTGAATTCTTTATCATACGTGACCCCGGCGGTTCTGGTCGTACCATCGTTATGATTTGTCCTTTTAATTTGCAGCAATGGCTCACACACCCCAGTTCATCACTGGTATCAAGCAATAGGTAGCCGGTTTGCTGCCTTACGCGGAATAAACCCGCACATGGTCTATATTTCTTCAACGCTACGGCCCCGTAGGCCCTTCAGGTAGTTCTTTGACTTTAGTCGGTTGTTTCTACAAACTTCATCAACTGAACTATTTGTGTCGACAGGTCAAACCGTTCCCAGGAGGAAGGCGACGGTATCTACCTCCGCTCGATTGGATATTAGCCCGGATGCTCAGGAGGTACTTTGTGCATCCGTCAGGGAGGGTATTCCCGTAGCTCCTTTACAAGAGGTTGCGCCTGTGGATGCATCTACGAATGAAGCGACACCATCGACACCATCTCCGCAGCCTGCGGATGAGCCTTCCGAGGGCAAGGATCCTGAGGAGAGAAAAAGGCGGAGGCTCAAGACGGGCAAGGCGGTGGCAACTGATGATGAAAGGAGTAACGTGCCTCGTCAAATGCCTAGACCTGTCTTCATGGCTGACACTATTCGTTCGTGGAAGCTGGCCCATCAGGCGCTCGGTTCATAATGCTGAAGGTGGCTCGACGTCCATCGTTGGCGAAGATGCTAAGGGATCGAACCTTGAGATTGCCCAGGAAGATATGGACGGGCTGGCGGAAGGTCTCGCGCATGTAGAGATGATGGCGGACGGGTCCGATCACCAAATCGTGATTTTGGGGGCTTATAATTTATTACAGCACAGAGAGCAGGCGGCGTTGGAGATGGCCTTGTTATGTGCCGCCCCCGAGCATGAAGTGTTAAGAGCTGTCAGCGATGCGAAGGTATCTCGAAGGGTCGTCGGCATGACTTTACAGGTAAACTTCTGTTCTTCCGCGTGTTGTGAGGTTGGCTTTGATGTGTACTAACTCATGTTTTCTCCTTAGACCCTTGTTTTGGAGGTGGAGAGGAGGCGTCGCGAGCAGAAAAAAGTGACCGTTTTCAATAAAATGGTGAAGAAGTATAAGAGGTGCCGCTCCAAGCATCAGGCGGCAGACCTTTTCCAACAGGACCCCAAATTTCAGGTGTTCTGGAAAGGTCTTGAGCAGAAGGAGGTGCAATTGAAGCGCAGGGTGGCCGAGCTGGAGAATACCGATGAGGAGTTGATGAAGGTTGTGGCTTGTAATAGTGAGCTAGAATCACTCCTCAAATCGAGGGAAGAGGAGTTGGAGCTTAGTCGTGGGGTAGCGGCAGAGGTTGCCGATTTGCACCGTAGGGTTGCAGCCTTGACTGTCGAACTCGAAGCCAAGGCGGCAGAGGTCGACATTCTTAGGCGGACTGTCCCACCAAGGCATGGAGACGTGGCTCGGCCTTCTTCTTCCCAGCCCTTGTCGAACGAGGATGCGCGCCGTGATACGCATGAGATGTGGGTTTATGCGGAGGCTAGACTGGACGTATACAAGAAACTTCTTGTTGCGGGTCGTGCCACTGAGGAAGAGGTTCAGAAGCAGTGGCGCGAGGCTCGTGCTGCTTGGGCAGTTTGTGGGTATAGTTCCGACTCCCCTGACCGGGAGGGCTAAGCTTCAGAGGACGTTAACCGGCTGGATTCCGACTCCTGGTACAACGAAGCTTACCACCTCGGTGGTGACGGACGGGATGATGAACAGACGGGGGGCGACGGGAAAGATGGCGAGGCTCCTTAAAATTTATATATGTTTGCCCTTTGTGGGACTGAATGTATATACCTTTTTATCATAATGTACGAATCATACTTTTGCTGTCATTCTTTTTGTGTTGTTCTTTTTTTTTCGAAACTTCACCTATGCAGAGTTGATATTCGTTTGTCTGTAGAAGATTCATCGCCTCTTTGGGTAACGTCTAAGGGGTACAGGTGGTCTCGGGGGTGATCCCCTAGGGTTGACCGCTATCGCAGATAAGTCAAAACCTAATCTTAGTGAATAAATAATACAAAATTTTAACCGCTGTCTGAATGTTGTTCGTCGTAAGCGAGCTTGACTGACGCTTAATGGTGATGGCTTTTGCCAATAGGATATAACTTCGACTTCATCAAAGTGTTATCCATCGTCGTCGAGCAGGGTCGACGTTAAATGGCGATGGCCTTAGCCAATAGGATGTAACTTCAACTGTCGCCGAAGTGTTATCCGTCGTCGTCAAGCGGGGTCGACGTTTAGTGGCGATGGCTTGGCCAATAGGATATAACTTCAACTGTCGTAGGATTGTTATCCATCGTCATCGAGCGGGGTCGACGTTTAGTGGCGATGGCCTTGGCCAGTAGGATATAACTTCAACTGTCGTCGGATTGTTATCCGTCGTCGTCGAGCGGGGTAGACATTTAGTGGCGATGGCCTTGGCCAGTAGGATATAACTTCGACTGTCGCCGGATTGTTATCCGTCGTCGTCGAGCAGGGTCAACGTTTAGTGGCGATGTCTTGACCAGTAGGATGTAACTTCGACTGTCATCGGATTTTTATCCGTCATCATCGATCGGGGTCGACGTTTAGTGGCGATGTCCTGGCCAGTAGGATATAACTTTGACTGTCGTCGAAGTGTTATCCATCGTCGTCGAGCGGGATCGATTTTTAGTGGTGACGGCCTTGGACAGTAGGATATAACTTCGACTGTCGTCGAAGTGTTAACCGTCATCGTCGAGTGGGGTCGACGTTTAATGGCGATGGCCCTAGCCGTTTACATAATGGAGATGGTGGCCTTAGCCGTTTACACAATGGAGATGGTGGCCTTAGCCGTTTACACAATAGAGATGGTGGCCTTAGACTTTTACACAATGGAGATGGTGGCCTTAGCCGTTTACACAATGGAGATGGTGGCCTTAGCCGTTTACATAATAAAGATGGTGGCCTTAGCCGTTTACACAATGGAGATTTCACTAGGCTAGTCCCTTTATTATATCGGCCCAGAGAGCATGTCGAGTGGTTGGTATGATAAACTTGTCCTCAGATACCCCCAGGTGCCCCCTCCGCCGCTTCGTTGAAAACCTCCCCGAGAAAACCTAATTGGGACAAAACTCGGGTAAGGGGAAAAGAGTACCACTCGGGAGACGCCTTTCGGAAATGGAAGTATTTGAGGTGGGCGATGTTCCAAATGTTTTGGAGTGTTTTGCCTTCCATTGTTTCCAACTAGAATGCTCCTTTGCTCGTTGCTGCTGTGATTTTATATGGTCTGTCCCAATTGGTGCCCAATTTTCCTTCGCTTGGGTCTTTTGACGCCAATGTTTTGGCTTTGAGGACGTAATCACCCACTTTGAGTGGTCTTATTTTGGATTTTTTGTTGTAATATCTTTCGACCTGTTGTTTTTGAGTCGTTATTCTTATATGGGCCATGTCCCTTCGTTCTTCTGCCTCTTCGAGGTCTTGAAGTCTATTCATGTCGTTATCTGCTCCGCTGGTATGTGAATACCTTAGGCTTGGTTCTCCGATTTCGACGGGTATGACCGCGTCGGTCTCGTAGACCAGTGAGTATGGTGTTTCTCCCGTGCTGGATTTGGGCGTGGTCCGGTGCGCCCACAACACTTCCGGTAGTAGTTCGGGCCACAGCCCTCTGGCTTCTTTGATTTCTTTTTTAGTATGTTCAGTATTGTTTTGTTGGAAGATTCTGCTTGGCCGTTAGTAGCATGGTGATATGGCGTAGAGAGTATTCGCTTAATGTGCCATTTCTCAAAGAACTCAGTTGTCTTTTTGCCAATGAATTGGGGGCCATTGTCGCAGCTGATTTCCTTGGGGATGCCGAAACGACATATGATATTTTTCCATATGAAGGCGATGACTTCTTGTTCGCGTATCTGGGCGTACGCATCTGCTTCCACCCACTTGGAAAAATAGTCAGTTAAAACTAATAGAAATCGTACCTTTCCTCATCCCGCTGGTAGGGGACCGATTATGTCCATCCCCCACTTGATGAAGGGCCAAGGTGAGGTTACTGAGTGGAGAGGCTCTCCTGGTTGGTGTATCATGGGGGCATACTTTTGGCACTGTTCGCACCTGCGAACGTACTTCGCTGCCTCTTTTTCATAGTGGGCCAGTAATAACCGGCTCGGATGATGCAACAGATAAGGGCGCAATTACCTGTATGGGCACCACAGTGACCCTCATGCACCTCTTCGAGCACTTGCTTTGTTTGGTGCGTTCCTAGGCACTTAGCGAGGGGTCCACCAAACGTTCTTTTGTAGAGATCATGATTTACCTGGCTGTATCGAGAGACTTGTACGCGGAGCTTCTTGGCTTCTTTTTTGTCGATTGGGAGTGTCTCGTTCTACAGATAGGATGCAAACTGGTTGCGTCAGTCCCAAGTCAGATTTAAAGTGAGTACCTCAGTGTGATGGATGGCTGAATGGAGGAGGTTGACTACATTCTCCCTATTGATATTTTTGGTGGCTGCGGCCAGTTTTGCTAAGATGTCTGCTTCGACATTATGCAGCCTAGGGATTTGCTCGAAGCGGCATTCGTCGAACTAAGGCATCAACTTGTGGATTTCTGATTGGTATTTTTGTAGTCCCTGCTCCTTGATTTGGTAAGTCCCGGTGACCTGGTTCACTACGAGTTGGGAATCGCAATGGAGGATGAGTTGTCGAGCCCCGTATTTGATGGCTAACTTCATACCTGCAATCACAGCCTCATACTCAGCCTCATTATTAGTCATCTTGGGGCATCGTATGGACTGACGAATTATTTTGCCCATAGGGACTTCGAGAACAAGTCCTAGTCCCGATCCCGAGGCATTAGCGGTGCCATCAGTGTAGAGGGTCCAAAGGTCGGTACTAGGGGAGGCGCGAATGGCCTCCAGTTCTGCCTCTGGCAATATCTCTATGTTGAACTCGGCGACAAAGTCGGCAACTACCTACGACTTGATAGCATTTCTTGGGTGATAGTATATTTCGTGCTCGCTGAGCTCTATGGCCCATCTGGTGAGCCTGCCCGACAGTTCAGGCTTATGTAGGATGCTTCTCAGGGGGAAGGTCGTTAGTACTCTTATGGGATGGCACTGAAAATAGGATCTAAGCTTTCGTGAAGCTACGACCAGTGCCAGAGCCAATTTCTTGAGTTGTGGGTACCGTCTTTCGGCATCCATTAGGTTTTTGCTGATATAGTAAATAGGAGACTGCGTACCTTTATTTTTGCGGACCAAGACTGCGCTGACAGCAACTTCGGACACTTCCATATATACCAACAAGAATCGCCTAGGTTCGCTTTGACTAGCAACGGTGGCGAAGATAAGTATGCTTTTAATTTTCTCAGGGACTCGACGCATTCCTCGTTCCACTGTAGCTCGTGATCTTTTCTCAACACGTTAAAAAACTTATGGCACCTGTCGGAGGACCGCGAGATGAACCTGGATAGGGCGGTTATTCATCCTGTTAGCTTTTGTACCTGTTTCTTGCTGTTCAAAGTCTCTGGTATTGCATCTATTGCCTTGATTTGGTTGGGGTTGACCTCTATAACTCGTTGTGATACGAGGAAACCCAAAAACTTTCCTGAGGCCACGCCAAAGGTGCACTTTTCCGGGTTCAACTTCATCCCGTACTGTCTTAGTATCTCGAAGGCTTCTTTCAGATGGTCGATATGGTCCTCTTTCTTTGCCGACTTCACTAGCATATCGTCGATATAGACCTCCATGGTCTTGCCAAGTTGTTCCTTGAATATTTTGTTAACCAGTCTCTGATATATTGCCCCTGCATTTTTGAGTCCGAAGGGCATCACCTTGTAGCAATGCGTCCCTTGGTGGGTGATAAAAGTTGTCTTTTCTTGGTCCTCCTCGGCCATCATGATTTGGTTGTAGCCGGAGTAGGCATCTAAGAAGCTTAGCAGTCCATGTCCTGTTGTGGCGTCGATCTACTGGTCTATGTAGGGTAATGGGAACGAATCTTTCGGGCATGCCTTGTTATGGTCGGTGAAATCCACGCATATTCTCCATTTCCCATTTTTCTTTTTGACCATGACAACATTAGCAACCCATTGGGGGTACTTTGATTCTCTGACGGACTCGTTGGCTAGTAACTTTTCTACTTCTTCACTGACTGCCTCGTTGATTGCGAAGTTGTACTTCCTTATAACTTGCCGCACGGGTGGATATAGTGGGTCGATGTTTAGTTTTTGAGTGGCGATGTCTTTCGGGATTCTTGGCATATCTAAATGAGAAAAGGCAAATAAATCTGCGTGGTTAGTTAGAAATTCATAGTACTTACTTGGGTCGTAGAGGTTGTGACCGATGTAGGCTTTCTTTGTGTGGTCGGTGTTGTCTAGTTGGACGGGGTCGAGATTCTCAACCGTCGCTTTGCAGGCTTCTACGACATCTGGATCTTTGATGGCTTCCAACGTCGAGTCGACCTTAGTCCCCGGCATGGCTGATTGTTATGCCTCCGCACTTGCTCTTTTCAACTTTTTGGTGTGGGCACAGTCTTGAGCTATTCGGTAGCATTCCTGTACGGTGCGCGGCTCGCCCGGAATGCTAAATACTCCCCATTGGGTGGGGAACTTGAGCTACTTGGGTCGTAGAGGTTGTGACCGATGTAGGCTTTCTTTGTGTGGTCGGTGTTGTCTAGTTGGACGGGGTCGAGATTCTCAACCGTCGCTTTGCAGGCTTCTACGACATCTGGATCTTTGATGGCTTCCAACGTCGAGTCGACCTTAGTCCCCGGCATGGCTGATTGTTATGCCTCCGCACTTGCTCCTTTCAACTTTTTGGTGTGGGCACAGTCTTGAGCTATTCGGTAGCATTCCTGTACGGTGCGCGGCTCGCCCCGAATGCTAAATACTCCCCATTGGGTGGGGAACTTGAGCTACTTGGGTCGTAGAGGTTGTGACCGATGTAGGCTTTCTTTGTGTGGTCGGTGTTGTCTAGTTGGACGGGGTCGAGATTCTCAACCGTCGCTTTGCAGGCTTCTACGACATCTGGATCTTTGATGGCTTCCAACGTCGAGTCGACCTTAGTCCCCGGCATGGCTGATTGTTATGCCTCCGCACTTGCTCCTTTCAACTTTTTGGTGTGGGCACAGTCTTGAGCTATTCGGTAGCATTCCTGTACGGTGCGCGGCTCGCCCCGAATGCTAAATACTCCCCATTGGGTGGGGAACTTGATCACTTGGTAGAAGCTTGAGGGGACTGCTCGCATGGCATGTATCCAAGGGCGTCCTATGATGGCATTGTAGGCCGTCTCCTGGTTCATGACATGGAAAGTGGTTTCCAGCGTGACTCCCCCTGCTAAAACCGGCAAAGATATCTCCCCAGAGGTTCGTTCTACTGCATTGTTAAAACCTGTCAGTGTTATGCAACGCGGTATTATCTTATCTTCGAGTTTCATTTGTACGAGGACTCTTGGATGGATAATACAGGTGCCACTTCCGTCGTCAACCATGATTCTTTTAACATCAGTATCGGCAACACATAAAGTTATGACCAAAGCATCATAATGAGGAAAAGACAAACCGTCGGCATCAGACTTATCGAAGGTGATACTATCTTCGAAGTCGTCATACCGTTCGTGGGCGATTGTTTGTTTCAATTTATGTGTGGTGGTGAACTTTACGTGGTTGACTGCTGAATCGTCGCCGCCTCTGACGATCATGTTTATGGTGCGTGCTGGCGAAGGTAGTTTCGGCAGCCCTTGGGGTTGTTCACGCCCTCGTGCAAAGTTGGTTTTTCCCTTATCGCTAAGCAACTCCTTCAGGTATCCTTGGTTTAGCATCCTGACTACCTCTTGTCGTAGACCTATGCAGTCTTCGATTTTGTGTCCTCTTTCCTGATGGAACTCGCATAGGACATTGGACCTCCTTGCGGTAGGATCTGATTTCATTTTCTGCGGCCATTGCACCTTGGTGCCCAGCTTCTCCAGTGCGTACACTGTTTCTAAAGGAGACACGTAAAAGTTATGGGCAGATAATAAAGGGGGCATACCTTTTTCATTTCGTAGTGGAGCGACATGTCGTTGCAATGCCTCTGTGTGCCTTGGAGGTGGTGGATAGGAGGATCTAATGTAGGGCTGATGCCTTTCTTTGTTGAGACGCGTGAGTTATTCCCGTCGCCCGTCGTTGCGTCGATCTCTTCTTGTTTCTGATTGTATCGGCGTTAGCCGTTGATTCGGTCCATTGAGGTCGTCCTTATCCGCTCGTACTTCAGCACAGTAGGCATTGTGGATCTCTTCCCATGTGATGGGGGATATTTCATGAGTCGGCTTAGTAGCTTTCTGGTCACCGTCAAACCATCTCTGTTCAGCCCGTTTTGGAAAGCTGCGACTGCCATTCCTTTCAATACATTTGGTAGGCTCATCCTTACCCTGTTGAACCTGGCCAGGAAGTCCCTCGGTCCCTCTCCTACGGTTTGCCTGACACCGAAGATATCATCGACCCTGGCCTCTGCTTTCTTTGCTCCTGCATGGGCGGTGGCGAACTTATCCGCCATTTCTTCGAAAGTTGATATTGTCCTAGCTGGTAGTTGAGAGTACCATGTTAAGTCCCCTCCTGTCAACGTTTCTCCGAACTTTTTCAGGAGTACGGATGGTACTTACTCTTTTGACAAATCGTTGCCCTTTACAGCGGTCACATAGTGAATTAGATGATCCTCGGGATCCATAGTCCCGTCATATATCCTCAAGTAGGGTGGAATTTTGAAGGTATTCGGGATCGGGTGAGGAGCAGCCTCCTCGTTGTACGGCTGTTCGACGAATCTCCCTACGTCGCATTTTAGCAGTAACTTAGGAGCACCGGGAATTTTGTCTACTCTTTCTTGATGCTCTTTCATTTGATCTCGAAGTGCCTTATTCTCATTCTCCATTTTTTCCATCTTCTTAAGGATGGTTGTGAGTGCACCATCATTGGCCTGGACACCGATGTGGGTGTTATTTGTTCGTACAATATCGTGTTCACCGGTGGTGGCGGCGATGTCTGCCACTGATGGATTTCTAATGTTGCTTTGGGGTTACTTTTCAAGCAAGCTACCTAGAGTGTTCATTAACCACTCCTCCAGTAGCTTCTTGACCACTGGGGGTGGTGTTTCTTTGACTGCAGATGTAGAGGCTCCTCTTTCGTGCAAGATTGTCAGGTCTTCAGATGGAGAGGGTGAGATCTCTCCGTCTGGCGCACTACCAGGTGTTGTACTCAAGATGTTCTCTCTACTGTCCTCGTTGAGAGGGCCTATGAGATTAGTTGTGACGCTTGCTATTGCTTTCATTCTTGCGTCATTTTCTGCCATCTTTGGGAAGAAGGGTGGTTCGTTGTTCCTTTTGATATTCTAGGTGCAAACTATGGTTTCGATTGCCGAAATTCCCACAGACGGCGCCAAATTGTTTGACTTAAAAGATGCTAAATACTTTATAAGTGAAAACAATCAAAATGAATCAAGGGTAAATCGTAATCGAAGATAATGAGACCTAGAGATATGTATTGTGTTCTTTATTGCTTCTAATGGATTGGATACTCAAGAGAGAGAGAGAGAGAGAGAGGAAAAAAAGAGAGTTTGATGCTTGTTCAATAAATTCCAGATCCCCCATTACAACATTGGGATCCTCATTTACACAATAGGAGATCCTTCTTGAAATAATAAAATAATATAGAGATTCGTCGCGTTCCTTCGGGGAGACGACGAGACCGATGATACAGTTCACTCCAACGTCCTTAGGTCGTGTCCTTACTTTGGTTAGCGTATATTCATTGGTCGTTCCTACCAACGTGGCGACGTAATGGGTAGAATTTGACCCCATACACTTTCTATAATAATTATTGCATGTTGTTATCATTACTTCCCAGACCCTACTAGTAGAATTTTAATGGGTTGTTGTTATTGATGTTGTTGTTATCTATATGACCGAACCCATATTATGTTTATCGCACCTTGGAAAGCTTCATCTAAAAATTTTATTGCTAACTAAGATTAACCCCTAATCACATAAACTTAATTATTTAAATCAAAATCCCTATTTTTTTGGTGAAACAGTGTCTTGGAGAGATCAGAGTAGAATGGCTTGTCGAATTATTTAATGGTATACTGCGAAATAGTAGAATGCTCGGCGAGTAGAGAAAGACTGATGCTGATTTACAAATATTAGGAGACATTTAAAGTTGTGCAAATTATCGTAACATTAAACTTACACTACCAAAAATATGGTCTTTCCTGAAAAAAGTTTAATGACGGACATCATTGATCGACACTGTTGGCAGATAGAAAGACTAACACAAACACACAAAAATAGCAGATAATCTTTTTTCAATTTATTTTGAAGGAATCGAAGGACTACCGTCTGTCTTTTAGCTTCAAAACCTAGAAATTTTTTTTTTCTATTGAGTTTATCAGTAAATTGGACCGCAAAATTTACTGTTTCGTAAATCTATTGACCTAGTTTGTTTCATGCTAATGAAATGTAGGGAAATAACATGGAAATAATAATAATAATAATAATAATAATAATAATAATAATAATAATAATAATAATAATAATAATAATAATAATAATAATAATAATAATAATAATAATAATAATAATAATAATAATAATAATAATAATAATAATAATAATAATAATAATAATAATAATAATAATAATAATAATAATAATAATAATAATAATAATAATAATAATAATAATAATAATAATAATAATAATAATAATAATAATAATAATAATAATAATAATAATAATAATAATAATAATAATAATAATAATAATAATAATAATAATAATAATAATAATAATAATAATAATAATAATAATAATAATAATAATAATAATAATAATAATAATAATAATAATAATAATAATAATAATAATAATAATAATAATAATAATAATAATAATAATAATAATAATAATAATAATAATAATAATAATAATAATAATAATAATAATAATAATAATAATAATAATAATAATAATAATAATAATAATAATAATAATAATAATAATAATAATAATAATAATAATAATAATAATAATAATAATAATAATAATAATAATAATAATAATAATAATAATAATAATAATAATAATAATAATAATAATAATAATAATAATAATAATAATAATAATAATAATAATAATAATACTTCAATAATATTATTTGTAAGTAGACACATGAATTGGCTTGAGTCGTGTTGGGCACTGTCCTAAGAAACTATTTCAACAATATGAAATGTTTCCACAGGTTAAAATAAGCCTATCTCTATTTATTTGAAAAATACAGGAATCAGCAAAATTAAATAATACCAGCAAGTTTTGGAATAAAATGGAGGAAAGAAATAATAACAAGAGATAATGATTTGGTCAATAGTGGGAATTGTCACGACCCATTTCCGAAAAATAGATCGTGATGGCGCCCAACACCATTATCGGGCAAGCCAACGCGGAAAATGAAATTTAATTCCCAGTTTTATTCCTTTACCCAAAGTAAGTATAGAAATTCAATCGACGTAACATCTATCGTATAGTGACAGAAGTGGATCTCTCTCGCATCAAGATTTCACTCTCCTGTGCACTAGTGCAAGAATGCTCTCTCCTCTCCGCTACCTAAACTATTCTGCACCACAACCATAGCTATGGATCCACCAATCTCAAACCATATGTAAATTGACTCGGCAAGTAGTCATCCACAACCCAAATCTTTTTTACAAACACTAACATCCAAATCGAACCTACCAACTTACATTTCAAACACACAAAATGCCAACACTTCTGTTGATTTAACTGATGAAACTAAAAACGAATCTGACTCTGATGATTTCATACCCCTAACAGCGGAAGACAAAGCTCGACTATATACTCCTTGGCAAAATTCTATTATAGTTAAGGTCTTTGGTCGAATAGTGGGACACCAACTGCTCAAGGTAAAACTAATGACTACTTGGCAACCCACAGAGGAAATATATCTCATCGATTTGGGATGCAATTTCTTTCTCATCAAATTTCGCTATGAGGAAAATATGCATAAGGCTCTCCACGAAGGGCCTTGGTTCATCTTAAACCACTTCCTATCGGTTCGGTCCGCATACCTGATCTGCTAATGATAATTTTTCTGAAAAATTTTGATTCTTGATTTTAAGTGCAAAATCAGTAAAAAGGGTCCGAACCGCGGCGAGCTTCTACACATTCCTAACACATATTCGGAACTTGGCACTACGAGCTACTAGGTTTTGAGCACAAAATTTTACAGGGCCTTACAATGATGCTGACACAAATACCAAATTTTTCCACACGTCTACCTTACAAAGACGTAGACGTAATTGTATAAATGCTCTACAAGATAGTGTAGAAAATTGGACTTTTGATCAAACGGAAATAAACAATTCCATAACAAACTACTTTACTGACCTTTTTACAACACAACATTGCTTCACTGAGCACGTCACAAAAAATTCCCCAATAAGTCAATCATTAAATTACAATGACCCGCAGAATCTAGCCAAACCACTTCGCGTATGTGAAAGACAAGCAGTCTTCTCTTTCCAACCTTTTAAGGCTCCAGGGCCGAATGGCCTTCACCCATATGTCGTTCAAAACTATTGGCAACATGTAAACACATCACTTATTCAATATTGCCACAAGACTTTCCAAGACTGCAAAATCTCATAACAACTTAACATGACTTATCTGTGCTTAATTCCTAAAGTAAAAAACTCTGTACCAATCACTTAATATAGGCCCACCAGTTTATGTAATACAACTTACAAAATTATTACAAAAATTATTCTTAACAAGCTTAAACCTTTTCTTCATAAACTAATTGGACCTACGCAATCCAATTTTCAACAAGGGAAAAGGGCCTCAAATGAACTGCCCACCCAGTTTTATGACTTCCAAATTCTACAAAAAGTGGGGAACAAGATCGGAAAGCTACTAAAAGTTGATACTTGTACCACTTCTACTACACAAGGCAGGTATGCAAGAATATGCATCGAGATGCCATTGGAAAATCTCTTAAAACACATGTCCATCTAGGCACCCACAAGCAAGTTCTTCTCTATGAAGGAGTCAACCTCCTCTGTACTAGGTGTGGCAGGTTTAGCCATGCAAGTTGGAGTTGTCAATATTCCTAAACACCCCCTAAACTCGATAACACCACCACCCCTACTATATCCCATACAGACCCTCCATTACCTATTCCCTCAACAAAGGACTCTGAGTGGAAAACTGTTAGCTTTCCAAAACGAACAAATACCAAACACAGCAAAACACACATACACATCCACACAGAAGGATGCTCAAATCAACCACAGCCGAAACATACGAGCACAGGTAAGGAAGTGGCCACACAACTCGATAAGGCAAGCATAAGTATGCCTAAAAACCTAATCCAATAGTGACTACTAACTTTTTTGCAAAACTAACGAAGTTGGACACTCCAGAAGAAAATGGACATCAAGGGCACGGGCCCATACAAAATCCATGCATTTACCAGTTGAGCCCACAAACAGTAGAAGCTGACCCAATAGACCCTGACCCACTAACCCCTAATAAGGTTATATTAAAACAAAACTCAAGAAAATTAAGGATAATTTAATTAAGGTTTCAAATCAACCTACTAATGCACCACCTGATAAAAACAACTATAATTCACCTAATATTCCGGACAAGGTTACCCCTAAAGAAGACCTAATGGATAATCACATCCCCAAACCATATCCCACGTTAACTAGTACAGTCGTACTGCCCAACTCCACTCCTACTCCTACATACGACACATCAGGCATACACACTGACATTATACAAACACAATCCACCAAATCGATCTCAGACCACTTAAAATCTATCTCACTGCATGCCACCCCAAACCAGCCAATCGCTACACTACCTTTCTCTTCTCAACTACACTCTTCTCCATCTCCCATGTCAAACAATCATACCACTCCATGAGACACGAAATTATCAACCCTACACCTAATCCACCATGTGTTCCATTCATCACCCCGGTTGAAAACACAACACCACAAGACATTAACACACAGGAACACACCATCCCAGACCCAAATATAAACACCACTACAAACTCTTAACACCATGCAACGACCTTGGTACACTACCTTCACACAAAACCATCAACTCAACTACTAATATTTCTACTTCCCACGTCTGATCATGAGTGATCCACCATACCAAAAACCAACCACACCACTGATCTACACATCCTAAACACCACCATTGGAGTACCCTCTCCAGTCATGGCTCGAGACAGGACTTCAAGGTTACTCACTCATCTTCACGACGGAACTCAACTACCAATAGATCATCCTTCTAGTTCAAAACCCCACACGCCTGGCGGAGATTTTCACAGAGGGGAGGCTAGGGATGGAGTCAATGGCTCAAACGCAATGTTCCAACATCAACACACCTCTAGTGTTGGATCAGACGAGGGCCTCCACCTCAACCCACTCACCCTGGGCACACCCCATCACTCCACCTCTTCATAGATTCCATCAAGTTCTAGGGGCTCTTCCTTTCTACCCTCAACATCACACGGGAATGATAATGCACCTTGGTTCTAACACATGAACATATTCTCCCCATCGGAGATGACTCTATCACCCATAAGCATTCAGGAACCATTGTCTCCTCTCTTCAGTCCTTCCATGACACCACCTCCATCGCCCAACTAACTAGGAGAGCAAACAAGGTTGGAATTAGCTCAAATAATGGAGGAAATGTGAAAAATACGAACAAAGATCATTTGGCTAAAGGGTTTTTACCACTCCATCCTAAAAGAACATTACACAAAAAAAATTTATTCTGAAATCCCCCCCACCCCCCGATCTCACCACATACAGTGTCAACTTCAGGGTAAATCAAAACAACAGGAGGGCAAATACTCCATGGTGATCATACCAACCCTGAAACATACAACTACTCCACAACAGAATTCTCCAGCGTCTCTGGGAGGGAAAACTAACATAGCTGACCTAGATACACCACAAATCCTACAACCTATCATGAATCTGATCATTTGGAACTGTAGAGGCTCAAACAATGTAGAATTTAGATGCCAGTTTAGATCACTGCTAGATAATTACAAGCCAGCCTTAGTTGCACTTTTGGAGACACGCATGCATGATCATACAATACTTAAAAATGATTGTAACTTCACCAACATGGCATAAGTTGCGGCACAAGGAATGTCAGGTGGCATAACTTTATTGTGGAATGCAGATTTGGTACTTGTGGATGAACTCACCATGACTACACAGGAAGTGCATTGCATGGTCCAGGTATTGCCTAACCCTACACAATGGTTGTTTTCTTCCATTTATGCAAATAATACTATTCATTCAAATAGTTTACTATGGCAAAATTTGAAATGTTTATATGATTCTTATAAGGGCCCTTGGCTAGTTTGGGGGGATTTTAATGAGGAAACTAGACAAAATGAAAAATATAGGGGTAATCCTATTAATAACTCAAGAGTTGATACTTTTACAAATTGTCTTAATTATTGTAACTTACTAGACCTAGGATTTAAGGGTAGTAGGTACACATGGACAAACAAATACAAAAATGGGAATACTATTCTTGAACGATTAGATAGAATAATTGCTAACTCTGATTGGCTTCAAATTTACCCAGAAACAGTAGTACAACACCTACCACGCACATATTCAGACCATTCCCCTATTGATCACGTCCAACTATGCCTTATAAAAAGGACATGCAGATATTGCAAATATAATCTGTGTATTTAGCCCAGAGTCAAACCCACAAAAAATTAACCTATCAATTACTCTTGTTAGACTTACTAAATTCTATGGAATCAACTTCCCAACCATTCTGAATAACAATTGAAGATGTTTCTACTAACTAATAATGAATGTAAATAAGCAACTGAAAACTAGCTATGATTAAGTTGTAAACAATTAATAGAAGGTTCTAAGGTTATGATTTTTCCTATTGATGGATTCCCTTCCGGTTATTTTTCACATAGAATTGCCTAATCATCTCTATCAATCATGAGCACTCTTATTACCTAAATATCTCCCGAGTAATCATGATAATTTACTAGACACACTCTCCCGAGATACGCTAGATGGCTTTGTTTATTACAGCTCATTTTAGATTGCAACCAAGGCTTCGTTATCCCTAATCCTGCCTTTAAACCCTCAGTTATTGATCCCTCATATACTTTGGGAGTGGTAGTGTTCAACAATTGACCTAAATATGCACTCTCTCCCGAGTTATGCACACTAAATAGGCACAGCTAATTGAGGATCCTGTCAATTAACTACAACAAGCACATAGTTGAACAAATAGAGATTAAAGTGGGCAAATTATATTAACATAACAAGAAGTTCATCCTTCAATAGGTTCCATCAAAACCCTAGACTAGAAAATTAGTTACTCATGACAAAACAATATAAAACTACTAAAGTATTCATAATGGGTAATTGAAATAATCAAGATAATATAGAAGAACTCTAATGTTTAGTTTCTCTTCTCCACTTGTTCTTCCCTCTAAAGTAGCCTAAAAACAAGCTTAAACATGTCTTGGGCGAGCTTCTAAGGTTTATAAGGGTTTAGAACAAGTTTTCCCGGATTTACACTTTGGTCCCCAACTTTCTGGCACGTGAACAGTTCACCGCGGTCGCGGCAAGACCGCGGTTCGACCGTAGTGAACGCTGAATATTCTGCCGGGAGTACTTGATCTGCCGCGGTTCCACCGCAGTCACGGTGGAATTCACTCGGTCCATTTTTTGCTTCTTTGTGGTCGGGTACTTCTTGATTGGGTATTTTCTTCACGTTATTGCCTCCAAAACACTCCGTAGTGCTTCCTCACTTAGAATATTCCCTGTGAAGCAAAAGAACACCATTTAGAGCATTTTGTTATCACTTTTCCTATAAAACAACTATAAAGCATGGTAATATTAAGGTGTAAATATCATCTATATAGCCTAATATCACCTTATTTGGTCCCACTTCAACAAAAAAAGGTCCCTGGAAATAAAGTACTCCGTTTTGAAAACATTTGGACGTCGGACCCTTCCCTTATTAACATAATTCACTAATCATGGCAACATAGCTCCTCTTTAGAAGAAGCCATGACAGTTTTTTGGGACAATTTTACTCATTGGAATAAGAATACTTTTGGGAACATTTTCAGAAACAAAATAAAGCTTTTAAATCGAATTAATGGTATACATAATTCAATTCACTATCCTACGAGCCACTTCCTTCAAAACCTAGAAATACAACTTACTAAAGAGTTTAGCAATTTACTTAGGCAAGAAGAAGTTTTTTGGAAATTAAAATCTATAATCCAATGGCTAAATGATTGTCACGCCCAGAATCCAAGGGACATGACCGGCGCTCGGCCGGGTAGCCCCAGTTAAGCGAACCTGGGTGCCTCTCCTACCCCACGTGCTACCCCGCATTTTTCATTACTTACTAGCCAAGAGAAATAACCATTTACAATCAAAATACCTTTTTATTACAAAACATACATATGGTACATGATTCATAGCGTGGTTTACACTTTACATAGCCCAACGTGCAAGATACATATTACATAAGTTCATGACCCACATTTCCTATCTACGGAGCCTCTAAACATGAAATAGGGATGATATCATACTTGCCGGTAACAAGACTCCGGCTATACCTTATACAAATGTCAAAATAAGATCCCAAAACAGAATCGGCATGAGCCATACAGGGCCCCGAAAGGAAAGGGGCTCACCAATTCAACTGACAGGAAGTGATGAAGAGCTACGGTCGGTGGACTGGAGTACCTGCTATGGATCCACCTACAATCATAACACGAATATAGCGCCCTCGACAAAAGGGATGTCAGCACACTTGAATTGTACTGGTATGTATGAACAAACTTGCTCCAAGTAAACTCAAGCCATATACAAGTAGGTAACAGTAATAGAAACAACAATCAAATGCACAAGAAAAGGAACATCAAGCCAAACAAGTTTTCAATCTCTCCTGTTTCCCCCTTCCACAATTCCACGTCAATGATTTCACAATTTGCTCAAATGTTTATTTCAATAGTGATTTCGATCACTTTCCACCCTTATTACCTCGGCCACCCTTATCACCACAACTCACACCTTATAACTTCATGTTGCGGCACGCAACCCAATCCCACCGTACAGTCACAATTCACCAACAACACAACAACAATCAACAATTCACAAAGATCAACAACAACACTTCTTAAGAAATAACAACAACAATTTACAAGTATTTCCATGATCATCAATACTAGTTCCCGTCATATCCAACAACTCACATGTGTTTTACATCACAATGACAATTTGCCCCAAATAAGCCATAGATGTGGTTATCACTATTATTCCAGTTGCATCATTTATGATTTTCTTTCGTCATTTGTTCCTCAATTCTTACCACAAGCACAATCACAATAATTTCATGAACAAGCCACGCAGACATCACATACCAAACAATTGTACCACAAACAAGGCGATTCTACAAAGATTAAGGTTAGCCATACATACCTGGAGCCGAATTCCTTTTTTAATATCTACTTCCAACTTTACCAAAAATCCTGGAAACGTCAATCTAGTGCACAAAAAAATACATATTTCTTAGAATCAAAGTTCACAATCACTACCCGAGCATATTTAGGTTATCAACCCTCCTTTACACAATGATTTACTCTCGCCTAATTACTCTTACTAGATTTTAGGTTTTAATAGACATGCATGAGTGTTTCGACCCCTATTACCAAGAATCAATGCATAAGTATCTCCCTTTTTATTAAAATCTTAAAATCAAATGAAAAGAGTTGGGGACCTTACCTGCAAGAATGGAAATGAAGATAATACTCAAGAATTTCCGGGCCTGGGTAACTTTGGAAAATCAAATTGATGAAGTTTCCTTTCTCTCTCAAGAACCCTCTCTTCCCTTTCTTTTATTTTGCCCAGTAACGTGATTAAAATAAGGGGTTGGGCTATTTTATTAAAAAGGGGATCGGGTTTAAAATTTAGAAAATTTAGAAGCCCGAGTAGGATCTGCGATTGCACTTTGCGATCGCAGAATCGAAATGCGGTCCGCAGATTGGACCACAGAAGTGTCCCAAAACTCTGAGCGTTTCTGCTTGGGAATGCGACGGGAATGTGGTCTGCATTCCTGTTCTGCGGTCGCATAATGCACCGCAAAACTGACCTTCACAAATACTTAAGGAATTTATGCGACGGTTATGCAGTCCGCATATGGATTATGCGATCGCATAATGGACCGCATTTTCAACATTAATTTCGACTAACTCTCTGATTAACTCTGCGGCATGCACAAAACCTACAGCACTATGCCTCACCTCATAAATAGGAAAACTTTCCTCTCATACACATTGTGGGAAATTTGGCTAAATCAAAACCACAATAACTTCAATAATAGGAAGCACTTAACTCTTACGCAAATCACTGATCATGCTCTACAATTCACCTATCTTGGTGCAAGACAAACAAAACACAAATTACTACAACACATAAAATGTATCCCTCCAAAACCAAACTACTTTAAATTAAATGCGGATGGGGCAGTAATTCCATTACTCAACACACTCAAATATAAACTTCTGGTCAGAACCATGGATTGCTACCAATACTACGATTAGATCACAACAATGGGCATATACCTCTCCCTCATATAAATAGGAATATTAATACTTACAGGGAGCATGATAATTGGAATTGGGCACAGATTCCTTTTAATGTGACCAACGCTTTCAAAACACAACTAAATAGGGTTAATATACCCATTTACACAACCAAAGTAGACACTCTATCATGGGGAATTAGTCCTAATGGAAATTTTACTGTTCAATCAATGTACTCACACTTGCTAAAAACGAATTACAAATACAGGAATCCAAAAATCATTATATTTGGTTATGGAAATAAAAATACCTCCAAAGATAAAAACATTCCTATGGCTCATCATGCATAATAGACTAGCAACAAAATCTTATCTTCATCGTATAGGCATCACAACCGACAACCAATGCAATATTTTCCACACATAAAGAGAGACAATCAACCATGTCTTCCTCCATTGTCCACAGGTAGCTCACATCTAGAGAGAATTAGGACTAATTAATATTATCAATCACTCCAACAGATACCCACAACCATACCAATGGATACTTAAAATAATGCACAAAAACTACAGCACTATGCCTCACCTCATAAATAGGAAAACTTTCCTCTCATACACATTGTGGGACATTTGGCTAAATCGAAACCATAATAACTTCAATAATATAAGGAAATACTTAACTCTTATGCAAATCACTGATCATGCTCTACAATTCACCTATCTTGGTGCAAGACAAACAAAACACAAATTACTACAACCCAGAAAATGGACCCCTCAAAAACCAAACTACTTTAAATTATCATAAAGCATGTATAGCCGGAGTAATACGTGACTCTAATGGCCATTCGATAGTAGGTTTTGCAGGGAATTTGAACAATGCAGATATTGTTCAAACAGAACTACAAGCTCTATTCTACGGACTTGAACTAGCAAGAGCATATCACTTGACACCACTGGAATAAAACATTGATGCAACCAAGGTAATCACGATGTTAAAACAAGATAACCCCATTTATACTAATTTAATTCATGACTACAGGCACCTCCTGGACCAGCTGTTTAATCCTCCTATCACGCATATCTACATAGAGGGGAACGAGGTGGCTGATGGCTTAGCAAAAGAAGGAGGCAGCATGGACTCTTCTACCACTACCACCATTTTTGAACAACCGCCAGATTTTGTCAACATCTTTTTGCAACGGGATCAAGCAGTATAAACTCGCCTAAGGAGGACAACAGGGACACACCACCTACAATGGGACAAACGACAACAACTACCAGCTCCATCTAGCGATAATGCACTGCCTAACACTAGTAGCTTTAGAGGCAGTAGCTTCTGTATTGATGAAACAAATTTAAACTATAACCTAGATGCAACAGCATCACCCCCTCTATAGCAACATTATGATTAATGAAATTTAAAAAAAAAGTACAGAAATTCATAAAACTCAAGTCAAATCAAAAATGAAGGATAATAAGCCAAAATAGTTATACAACCCCAAAATGATAGTCTGCTAACGTGTGTGCCAATACATGGTGTCACAAGTAATGGGAAACTAATTGAATGTACAAAATAATAAAACTATCCTACTGTCCAAGATAGAATAGACAGCAAAAGTAAAGAAAAGACTCCATCAAGCTATGGAACGTCACAGGAAGGGAGCAGCTCACCGTGGAAGTATCAAACTATGAATCATGGGGGCGCACCAGACTGATAGTTAGATGTACCTGCCTCAGATCCTGTACAATTAAGTACAGAAGTATAGTATGAGTGCATAAACAATATGTACCCAGTAAGTATCCCGTCTAATCTCGAAGAAGTAGAGATGAGAGGTCGACTTGACACTTACTAGGGTCAAATAATCTAATAAAGTGTTCTACTAGGCATGATAGTTTAAATAAATCAACAGCATGCAGCAAGAGGTAATTGTCATGTCCCTAATAATTTTACAGTTAACCGTACACATTTCAAGTATTTAGAAGATCAAGTCATGGATAAGATTTCACATATATATATAAGTCTCATGCGCACATTATGCCGAGGTCGACAGCCCGATCCAACAGAAAATAAATTGTCCACTGCCAGAGGGTCGAATGGCGCGAACTATAGATGCATCTATCTCTAGCGAGGTAATCGGCCCTATCCATAAATATCAATTTATTTTGAAGAAAATACATGAATGCGCATTTATTTCCAAGTAAATTCATAAAAGTGTCCAACAAGTGTATACATTCGCTTATTTCTTTTTTTTTAAAGTCTCTAGCATATCCTAAGTGATCACATTAGCAAGAAAATATAGGGACAGTTGCAAATATAGCATGATACGTGCCCTTGACTACCCGTACAATTAACATAATAGTAGTTATGCACGGACTCTCGCCACCTAGTGTGTACATAGCCCCCGCATTTAATAGCAAATTACTCAATTATTATACCTATGGGGACAAATCCCTCTTACAAGGTTAGAAAGGAGACTCACCTCGCTCCAAGTGCACTTCCAATACCAAGAACGAGCCCCAAACCCTCAAGTCGAAGCCGAACGATCCCAAACTAGTTGAATGAGGTAGGAACTAATCAATATAAGCCCACAAAATTGAATTCTAACTATTTAATCAATTTCCCAACCATTAACACAAGTTTCCTAAAATCCGACCCCAGGCCCACGTGCCCGGATTCCGAAATTTTTCAAAGGAAGTTTTTCTCTATAACTTGAGGATCATTAATATATAATTTCTAGTTCATTTCATAACAAATTTCGTGGTAAAATCTAAGTTTTACCCTAGGTCTAGCTCTAACCCCATGATTTTACCTTAAATCCTAGCGTTTAATCTACCTAAACACAAGTGTTAAACTAAGAATATGTGGGATAAGGTTACCTCAAGATGCCAAGTAGAAGCCCTCTCTCAAAAGCTCCCAAAACCGCCCAATGAAGTAGTGAAAAATAGCCAAAATGGACTAAGAGCCCGTAATAAATGAACACACTGCCTTAACAATTTCCGCATCAGCTGTCCCACATCTACGAGAAAAAGACCGCATCTGCAAAATGGGCTAAAAGGGCTGGGATGGCTTCTGCGGAAGCGCTTCTGCGGTTCGACAGCCGCTTTTGCGGTTTGGCTTGGATTTCCCTAGGGCCGCATCCATGGTCTCGCACCTGCGGTCCACCAACCGCAGGTGCGGTTATGACAGAAGCAGCAACTTGAGATCTTCTCAAAATTTTCAACTTCACTCGAGCCTCATCCGATTGACACTCGGAGCTCCCGGACCCCGCCCGAACATACCGATAATTTTGAAATTATGAAAAGGACCTACTCGAACCTTCGGAATGCCCGAAACAATGCTAAATCTAAGAATCACCCCCTAAAATCAAATGAATCGAACTTATGAACTTTAAGTTCTTAATTTTCCTCCAACGGGCCAAAACGCCCTAAAACTACTCGGATTGATGCCAAATTTTGCGGGTAGGTATTAAATGATATTTCGGACCTGTATCGAGCTTCGAAACCAACATACGAGCCTGTTACCTATGAAATCAATCATTAGTTAGTTTCTTTAAATCCTTAATATTTCAGATTAATAATTTCTAATAAAAATTCATTATTCGGGCTAGTTACCTTGGAATTCGATTCCGGGCATACGCCCATGTTCCATATTTTCCTACGAACCCTCCGGGACCGTCAAATCAAGAATCCGAGTCCGATTGCTCAAAATATTGACCGAAGTCAAACTTAGCCTTTTAAGAAAATCCTAATGAATCAAATGGCATATTTCACTCCAAACTCTTCCAAATCCTGAACCAACCATCCCTGTAAGTCATAAATTAGCTAAAGCGAGCGCGAGAAGTCTTATTTAAGTGAAGAGGGTTCAAAAAGGCAAAACAACCAGTCGGGTCGTTACATCCTCCACCTCTTAAACAAATGTTCGTTCTCAAATGGACATAAAAAGTACCTGAAGTGCTGAATAAATGAGGGTATCTACCCCGCATGTCCTCATCAGACTCCAAGGTCACCTCCTCGATTGGTTGGCCCCTCCACTAGAGCTACACTGCAAAAATCCTCTTGGACCTCAACTGGCGATCATGTCTATCAATGATGGCAACTGGCTCCTCCTCATAACCCAAACTCTCATCAAGCTAAATAGTACTGAAGTTTAACACATTGGATAGGTCGGGATGATACTTCCGAAGCATCGATACATGAAAAATCGGATGAACTCCGGATAAACAGGGGAGTAAAGCAAGCTCATAGGAAACCTCCCCAACTCGTCTCAACACCTCGAAGGGGCCAATAATATTTGGGCTCAACTTTGCCTTCTTCCCAAACCTCATAATACCCTTCATTGGCGAGACTTTCAAGAGAAACTTCTCGCCAACCATGAATGATACATCATGCGACTTCTGATCTGCATAACTCTTCTGTCTGGACTGAGCCGTGCGAAGCCTTTCCTAAATCAAATTCACTTTTTCCAAGGCATCTTGCACCAAATCTATACCGTATAACTTAGCCTCGCCCAGCTCAAACCACCCGATAGAAGAACGACACTGCCGACCGTACAAAGCCTCGAATGGGGCCATCTCAATATTGGACTAGTAGCTGTTGTTGTATGCAAACTCTGCCAAGGGCAAGGACTAGTCCCACTGCCCCCTCCCCCCCCCCCCCC